>JAUMHH010183433.1:0-31178 GCA_032359455.1 Chlamys rubida | reverse complement strand
ATAAATGAAATGTTCAGGTATTTAACTTTTGAAAAATATATACTTTTGATATATTTCCATGTTTGTGTGCGGATTTGTTATATATAACAACCCGTTTCCGCCGTGTTTACATAACAACCCTTTTCCGCTGTATTAAGGTAACAAAACTTACCACTAATCCACGCGATCCTGTATCACCCATCGGACCACGATCTCCGAAAGGTCCCTGAAATATAAGAGAGTTTTTTTAAGACACGTTCAATATTGAAAACAAGATATTGGGATGTTTTAATTTCAGCAAATTTATGTTTTCGCATAAAATTTCGCATACAAAGAACGAAGTTAGCAGTAGACTATGTAATACATAGTGTACATTGTATTACCTAAGAACAAGCATAATACTAACTCAACATAGTGATTAGTTTTTGATATGAATCTTTGATCCATTACTGTCCAAAGGTCGGTTTCTTTTTTTTAGAAAATTGTCAATCATGTATCTGATCTGTAATATGCTATATTTAAGGGAAAAAAACGTACCATTTCTCCTTGTTCACCGGGTCCTCCTGGTAACCCTGGGGTACCCTGTAGGGGATACATAAAACATAACAAAAATATTCTTGCTTGTCAATGGAGATATATGAACTATTCGATACGAATGGTTTATATATAAGGCATAAATAAAGTATTATGTAATATTCACCCAAAATCATCCTTTGAACAGCGCTAGCTGTTACATTATGAATTACCAAACTCTTGTTTCCCTTTTGCTATAATTCTACATGCTTGGAACGTTTGACCTTATCATCACTTATGAGTCCTGAATGGACGCAATGGCCATACGTGTAGGTAAACTGTTCATTCTGTTTGTTTTCTGTATCGAACTGCCAGATATTCAAATAGGTGTTTTCTTACTTCGTATTTCTATTGATTATTTTGCATACAATAAAGTAAAACGTTTAGAGCATCAGCGAAAAGAATATTTGAAATTGTAGTACAAATAAACACAATATTGTTAAACCCTATTGACATGTATTTAATAATGGTAGCGCATCATCGATAAAATAATTTAAACCTTTGAATACATTTACAATTCATTTTATATATCTTTACGTTGAAGCAAAATGAAATTCTGTTCAGAGCTATGAGCTTGTTTCTGTTGTAATGTGGTTTACAATGCTCGGAAAGTTCTATGAATTTATATAGACAGGTAATATGAGTCTATATAACCTGCTAATAATAAACTCATGCAATAGACAAAGCAATCCCGATGGTATACTTACAGGTTCACCGTCACTGCCTGGTGGTCCTGCCGATCCCTGAGGTCCTGAGAATCCCTGAAAGTCACGTAAAACTTGCATTAATCGTAAGATATAAAAACAAAATATGTGACGTAAAATTGGGACCAGGAAGCTCATATGAAATATATTTAATTGAACAAATGTTGTGTCTGTTACATACAGTATAAACTGCGGCAAATAAAGGCAACTATATCATGCTCGGTTGCAATTAAACAACTTCGTGATTTTCATTATAGCTCACCTTCTGCATCATTTAATGACATCTTTGAGCTTTCATTTTATAAAATCACTAGCTTTCATTTTCATCAACTTTATATTTTAAACATATTACTTGACCTGGAGGATGCTAAAGGGTGGCCTTTATTTAAGATTTGATTGATTTAAGGTCTGTTATTAATTGACCGAGGTATTACAAATCAGTAAGCGCTCCTACCTCTTCTCCTTTGGTTCCGGGTTGGCCACGTGGTCCAGGATTGCCGGGAGGACCCTGTAATTCAGTTTATTGATATGAGACATTGCGTGTAAAAGAGATAATTACCAGCGTTGTAACTGTCTGACGAACTAGACATCATATTCAGCTGTGCTGTATCTATTAACTACATTTCAAAACCGAATTAAACTAACTTATATCTAAAATATAGTATCAACCACATGGGGTGTCTTGACCTTAAACTGCTACACCTTTTGCACTACTTCTGTATGATTCAGTATCTCTTTATCTACAACTACTTGTGAGGAATATTTTGTATATAGTAAAATAAGAACGACTTACCATTTCCAGAAGAAAACTTAGTAAATGCCTAAGAGATTTAGTCCCACCACAACTTAGGAAATCTCGGGATAGGCTAAGACACAAGACATCACACAAAATATTAACATGATTCAGAAACTACGAACGCAATTGCGCTACGTCAAACAACGATAGTCCTTAAATCACACAAGTTATTTTTGTAATTTTGCACTTCAAATATGTCTCTGAAATAAATATAACTAATTTAATATGAGATAACTTAATTTGCTTTAAAAACCAATATTTTTTTGCAAAATGATCTTTTGATTAAATCAATATTAAAAGCGAATTCAATAATTGAAAGGTATAAAATAAGCCCAATTACAGTCAATTATCATGTGTATTTATCAGCATTGTGTTATCATTTGTAATTGACTGAAAGTCTATTGTATTTTGGAAATAACATAATCGCATGATGTTGAATGTATTTAAGGACTATCGAATTTGCTTAATGCGCTACTCTCAAACGTTCGCTTGTTAACTCTGTAATTTAAATAAGAAAAAGTACTACTCCAATACAATCTTATGCTGATTTATGATTACGCAAATGTACCTTAAATATAGCGCATTATTTTACGATTACATAAAACAATGATGATTTGCGCGCATCGTTTTAGTATTGAGGATGTTGAAAAAAACAACAGAAAAACGTATCTAACATGATCCGACCACTTCGGACAAAGACGTGCTCAAAACTGTTCATACATATTACAAAAACACAACTGTCGACGAAAATTAAATTAAAAACGAAACGGAAAAACTGATGTGATAAAATATGCATAAGTTATTGTTTTCTTGATGATCGTTTTCGACTTTTTGAAAGTGAAATATTGTGAGCTAATTCAAGTAGGAGTTACTGCCCTTCTGCCCTATATTCCGTCTTTCCTGAAAAATTCCTTTTTCTACTATTTTATTGTGACAGTGTACAATGTACATATAGAAAAATATTATTAAAATTATCTTATACCTGCAATGCGCTCTTACTATTGATTTTGTGTTTGCTTGCTGTCCGCATATAAGCCAAATAAATTCTACAAACTAATATCACTTAAACAATGAAGCATACAAATCTTACTTCGACACTTAATACTATTTCTATATCGTTTCGTATCATGCATAAAAGAGAAAAGGAGTAGTACTAGAAAGAGTTTCTTCATGTCTTTCCATACCGGGTCCTCTCTTCCACGAGCGAGCATAGAACTTTCACCTGGGGGGCCAGCAGGTCCCTGGAAACAGACAAAAACTGTGGTAAAGACATAACAAATGTTGTCAATGGGTCAGGAAATATTGTAGGAATATAGTGATATCGTTTATAAGGATACCTTTCATGTTTTTTTAGCTTATAAAAGAATAGCAGTTTTAATTATGTCGGTTACAAAATACTGCAATTAAATAGTTGTTTAAATATCAAAATTTCAACACACTGAGGAAAAAGAAATCTTAATTTAGTACAATGCTAAAGCTAAAAATGTGTTTAAAATTTAATTAATTATCATGAATATGTACTAAATGGCAAATCCATTTCAATTACAGATATGCCTCTGCATTACTTTTCTCTGTTGTATATAGTTCTTAGTACTAGCGATCGGAGTTATTACCCTTTCGCCGTGACCTCCCTGTTCTCCTCGTTCACCCTGCAGACCCGGTAGACCCTATCAAATCAAATTAAATATCATCATATTATGTATTTTAAGATTTAAAATGATTTTCCAACCTAAGTTTTTAAAGGTTGCTAGGGTTTTGGCCCTGGAAATATATATTTATTAATGACAAGTAACTTTTAACTGAGATCTATTTTATGAAAATATTTATTTTTAATAATGATTTAACCTTTTTTCCTGAAACCAATAAAATACATTAACAGGTATAAAACCTTGATTTCACCATCTTATAGTTCAACAGGAAAGTATATGGTCAGTGAAATATTTTATGTTTGTTTATTTGCGTTTTAAGCAATATTGTAACAAAATTATTTGAGAAATTAATACTTGTATAAAATGATCGATGTATGTTGACATACCATTAGTCCTTGTTCGCCATCAGAACCGTCATTTCCACTCTCTCCTTTAGGTCCCTGCAATTTTGAATGTGATTAAAAACGAATACTTAATTTACTGTTAAAGTGTGGTTATCTCTATACTCTGTATATTTATTAATGCATTCCACGTCTAAAGTAATACAACTGCTATAAATAACAACAATATGCTGAAAATCAACATCGAAATGTTAATGAAGTTCCTTCGTTTAGAAAGCTCTGTTCTTTCCTAATCAAAATGAACCGTGATATGAAAATTCAGGGGAACACTTTACCATTGTCACGAAAAGTTTATAATATAATTATACATACATGTAAGGCGATGTTGAACTGTTCCAGTCAAGTAAGTTTTATAATACAGAATAGAACAAATTGCATATCATTTGACTAGAATTGTGAGCATTGTGGTAGGTTAGGAATGACTTACCGTGTCACCTGGTCGTCCATGAAGTCCAATCACCCCTGGTTCTCCTGACACCCCCTAAAATATAAATGACAATACCAATAACGCTATACCAATCCTTATATATTAGAAAGTCTTGTTTTATATAATTCATTTACAGGTGTAGATATTTGCAATGTAGGGAATATAAATCACATTTTGTTGTCTTTAAAAGGCAGAAACGTTTATATATACGTGAGTAATGTCTTGTTAATATCTCATAAAGCCGTATTTAAAAAAATTAAATATGAACTATACTTTCATTTGTTTAAATATTTAAAATTATTACCGGAATGCCGTCGATACCTCGTAAACCCATAGGACCCTCATCGCCTTTGTCACCCTAAACAAGAACATATATCATTTAAACATATACACCAGTAAACTTAATCAATAAATGTTGCAATTATTGTAATACGTCATTCTAAATAGAGTTACGAGTAAACACTCCGTCAGACCATAACAAAAATATATAAATTTTATACAAAGACCTTTTATCACTTAGGGACACCTGATAACGCCTTCTATTGAGAATATATTAAACTGTAATCGTATCAAATGAAAACATAATTGCATCAAGAAAATAATAAATTTTACCTTGAATCCTTTCTTCCCATCGTCTCCTTGCCCTCCTGTGTTACCCTAAAATATAGAATTTTATTTACCCCAATAATTCGTCAGTTTCATTGAAAATATTGATCTCTAAATGGACTTTATTAACCAAATATCAAATGTTGTTTATAAAATATTAACAAATTTGGCCTACTTGTAATTACTCATTTTGTTCACGTGTTAAATTTTTCAACTACAAAACCACAAGAATGTTTTATTAGAATGCTATTGTTGTTTATTTCAAAGATTTCAAAGATAGTGTATTTATTTTTCGTGTTTATAATTTTGAAAATAAATATGAAATATTACTTAAATTTGAATGATTCTTCTGAAGTGATAACAATTATTTACATGGTAATCATGATTTTAAAAACTTTAAACATTTGATTTTGAATTTTTAATTACAAAGACACATTTTGGCTATCAGTGAATTTCGTCTATCAGCAAAGTTCTTTCGGTGAATAACAACGAATTGCCAATTTCACTCACCTTTGGCCCAACGTCACCCTGGACTCCTTGAGGTCCCATAGGTCCAGCGGGGCCCTACAACGATACATATAATATTGAAAAACTGTACCAGGTACAGATTATAAAGTTTAATCAATATAAAAGAATGAAAGAAACGTTGATTGAAATATATGCTCTCGATAACTTTGTAATTTTAGATATATTATCTTATTTCTGAAATCAATACATACTATTATTGTTAGTTGAACAGGAGTCACTCTATGACTAGTTTGTTTAGTATGTATTTTAATGTTTTTCTTATCAATTGCAACAACAATATGGTCTTTTGCAAGAACACTAAATAATAAGTTTTATATCGTCACTGTTACCTAGGTAGTGCCAATTGTATTTCATGTTAAAAAAAATATGCTATTTACTATGTATATGAAGACGTTTAAAACCAGAACTGACAAAAATACACTCATTTCAATAGAAGATCGCTATATTTACCTCCACCGGAATGTGGTTAGATATATCTGCTTCAAGAACTTGACCCTGTGTAAAATAAAAAAGAGGAAATCGTTTCGGTGATTACTGTAACGTGTAAAATTCTCTTTGTGGATGATACACACCAATCAGAACCTTCATTCTTAGTAGTGACATTTTGTCAGAATATAGCACAATGGGGATTCACGTTACTGTCTGCCTACATGTCAAATGAAGACAAGCATACTGACAAAATCATACGGTTCGTGTATCTTTACACACTAATCCTATATAGTAAATCATAGAATCGACCATGTCATATTGCCGGGTGTCAACAAGATTACACTCACCGATAAAATTAAATCTCTTCTTTATCTAGTCTTTGTTTTTTAGAAAGAGGATTAAATTTTACGGATGCATAACGAGACAAATTCACATTTGCGCTATCTACAGACTGAGTGAATGCTTTCTAATTGCTTGTGAGGTATGGAATCATTCGTTGACAATCTACAACATCGGTATCGCGTCCATCTTGAGATCACGTCACTGATTTTGAACTGATGTTTTTATGTGTAACACTGGTTTGTGGTGTCCCACACATATGAGGTTCAATAGCCTTCGACCCACCGAGTCAGATTTTCGTCATGTTTTAACAAGTTAAATTTCAATGTTTCAGTAGGCCTTAGAAAAACAAAAAAATGTTATGTATTGTTATTCCGTATACAAAATAATACATCTGCATACCTTACACTTGAACTTGTTAAAAGTTGTGTGTACCAGACCTGATCAGATTGCTTCGTAAAACAAATAAAACTACCTTGACTGCAGTGTAGACATTTGCAAAAACAGTATTATCCTTCTGTGAAAGAAGTGTTACCAACCCTACCAAAGAGATTGTTTCTGATTATTTATGGGAAGTGTTGTCCTCTATTTTTAACACTCTCTCTTCTCTAAGCTTAACTCACTCTCTCCCCTCTTACACAAAACACAATCAACAAAAATTATCGCCGGCCTTATCGACATTGATTTGACTTGGTTTATTTTTGTTTGAAGTCCTTTTAATAGCTATGGTCATTTGAAGCCGAGCAAGGTTTTGATGGTGGAGGAAAACCGGAGCACTCGGAGACAATCCACCAACCTGCAACCAGTCCCTAACGACTACAAAACGTAGGCCTCAACTAGTGGTGGAGGGCTAGTGATCGTAGGCGGGCAGAAGCCACTCGGCTATCGCGGCCTTGTCCTTATATTCTAATAATGTTCTCTTTAGCACTCTACACGGTGGGTCGTGTATAGTTTATAATACATTACATAAACAATAAAAGTGTGCGTGTAATATAAGTATGGTCCTACCGCTGACCCCGGTGGTCCAGGTGGTCCTTGGATACCCTGCTTCCCCTGAACTCCATCGTCCCCCTGTCAGTAAATTACAAACACATATTATACTAATATGTAACAAGGAAAAAATAACTCAAAAAACCTGAACCAAACAATAAAGAATGTTTAGTGATATTAACGGTCGTATCAAAGCAATAAATTCATCGACATTGTTTTCGAAACGTTAGGTAGTACTCAGGTAACTTTTGACAACATCTAGATAGTATCGTTCTTACATTAAAACCTCGAGGTCCTTGCTCACCGTCTTCGCCCTGTAGTCCTCGTTCACCCTGAAACACACGCAAAGTTCTGACGTAAAATATGTAACATTGTAACGTTTACACTCTTCTCTTTCAGGCATCAAATTATTTCATGATCCATTCACCTTTGAAGAATTAACTTAATTGGGATCAATTTCCATGAGATCTTATCTATCGAAACATTTTGAGTATCAAATATGACATAGCAAAAATATACATATCTATGATAAAAAATACATTTAAACACACCTGTTTCACATTTGATGTAAAATAAATTCATTCACGGTAGATGAAATATCTATTAAATTTAAAGAGTTTTTAAAATACATATACGTCAGGATCGTTTAAGATACCATCTATAAACTGAGAAAGTCGTTTTGTAAGAGGATACATTAATCATACCAATTTACAGCATTCGGCAGATAAGAATTACCGTAATACGAACAACAGTTCACATTTAGGATATTTATAGCGACACATATGCTTTAAATGGAAAATGTATGGACATCATTCCATGCGCCTATCTGTCACTGCCCATTATCGCCTCTAGTTGACAGAACATATCATACTGTGCATGGTCATACTGTACATGATTCTACATATTAACTGGAGACAGAGAACCGTTGATATATATGTCGCCCTTAATTCACTCAGCAATACATCAATTTGTTTTGTCGTTGGAAACGTTTCAATAGGTACAGGATAAGTCAAATCCACTTCTATTCAAACGTCGATAATTTAAGACCGTCAAATAGTTATCGTACACCACACCCGCTGTATTGAGTATCCCGCCCATTATCAGATTTAGATATGTCCATCAAAACAAAGGCAATCGTGTGATGAGGTTCGACAGGGCATGAAGTCCATGTGGATAGACAAATAGGTCAAACAGGTAATCACTGTAAACTGTCAGCATTTCAGTTACACTTTATACAAAAACATTCCTTTAATTGTAGTTTTACGTGAACAATAAATCTGCCATTTGTCTATAAAAGACTAAGGGTCGCGTTGCTGAAAATCACATTATGGCGTGTTTTGGACAGTTGCTATAAACATTTGTCAAACTTAATATTGGGTAGTTAACGGTTAATATATCATACCATACAGTGAAGTCAGTTTTGAAACGAGTAACTGTCAATTTAAGTCTTCATAAACAAAAGGTATATACTATACCATGGTTTGAGCTGGTTATACAGACCGATATTATTAAATGTAGCACCTAACTTCAAACTTGTTCACATCGTATCCTTCTGAAAAGGTATATTTTGGTATTTTGTGATACAGAATTCAGATTTAATAACATGCTATACCGTCACGCTAAGGATAACCACAATCAAAACACAGCTTGTAACCCTGGTCATTGGATACAGACTAGCAATTATCTTACTGTTTGTCATTGGATACAGACTAGCAATTATCTTACTGTTTGTCATTGGATACAGACTAGCAATTATCTTACTGTTTGAAATCATATCAATCAGGTCCAGTTGGAAATAAGACAATAACATACAATTCGCTCTAAAACATGTATAAGTTATATAGATTGAAATCATTGTAGACAGAATGTTTCTAGCTGGTGGACACCATTAAGTTGAGGAAATTTGTAATGACGTCACTTCTGATCACTTTTAAGCGATCGTTGGTCGCAGATGATCGTTACGATAGTATCAAAATATATTTGTAGACCTGGACGGGGAACTATTGTATTAATCTTTTGAACAGAATCAGTAGCTGATGCATTCTTAAATTTAAATTTTCGAATAAGCGTAATTACATTCACAAACTATATGGTCATATCGAATGACGTTATCCTTCCAAGAAGGTTTATAAGACAGTGTCAGACAGGGTAAACGTAGCGATATATACCACCGTTATCATGTGTTAGAGGCGTGTAATGACAGTAATGACCAGTTATCACGATACTCACTGATTTAGTGCGTACGGTTATAAGACGGAGTACAATAATCGGTACATAAGGTTACAGTTATATGAATAACCAATAGCTTGTCGACTTAAGAACAAAATAAACCAATGATTATTTTATGAGTACTAAAGTTCAATTTTGAATGCATAAACATAATTTTAGTCCCAATGACCACTGTCATTTCAGTATACTTGTGATAACATGATCTTTATCCTATAGGGTTCAAGAACATTTATTTTTTTGTAAAATTTACCTTCAATGCGTGAAGTCTCGTGTTTAAGTACAGAGTCGGGTTACACGAAGCTGAATTATGTTAATTGAACATTTAGGTTACATTTCCATTAGACATATTTTCCTGATTATTTGAAATGAAAAACGAAAGCTTATAAAGTCAATGGCGGATCTATTGATCAATCTTTTATCATATTTCCCGGTGACAAAATTAAGGTGGGATACATCTTTTAAAAGTTATCTTAGGGCACCACCGAAAACAACGAGTACGACACAGAGAAAGGGGGGTATATATACTAAGTGTTACAATGGGGACAGAAGATCAATTCTGGTTTCTTTGATGTCCCTTCTAGCAGAAGAACAGGACGAACACTCCCTATTCTGCAGGAGACCTAACATTAAACGACTCATACACAATGCTGTGGGATACAGAAGGGATACTCCCTATCATCATGTCATATCTATTCTACCCGGTCTAGAGAGAACAAATCTAAGGTCATGTTACCCACTTTTGTGGACAATAACATTCCAAAGCCTGTCTCGTAAAATTCGAAACTTTGGCGATAACCCATTGATATCAATAAAACTATTACGACAAAACTGTAACTGAAGAATACTGAAGACAAAACAAATCGCTATTTCAAATCAGTAACGATCATGATTCTTATAAGGAGCCGAAATTTACGAGACAGGTTCTGTCCACTTTCAACCCATTACGGGGCACTTAACACCTCGGAGGTACAAACATGTAGCAAGTATGTCCGACTGCTATAGAATTCGGCCAAGTGACACCCATCAACCAGCTAATCTAGTACAAGGTAACACAATGCTGTGATACCTCCTTAATGAATAGTGGTACGACTGTTTAAAGTCGTAAATGAATTGTATTACATATCTGTACAATGTTGTTTTAAAATGGTTTGTGATCAAAGGCCCAAAATGGGACCTAATGATTTTGTTAGTATATTAGATAACAGGGTCCCGACATAAACATCTACAGTAAAGATGTAACGATACATATATACACGATAGCTGAGGTCAGCACTTTAACGAAGGGTTTTCCGTCAGGACTGGTCTTGAGATATATGGTACAAAAAATGTGTACCTATGACAAAAAAACTAACGCTTAGACCCATACTATTCATCTCAATTTTAATCACTAGAAAACAGTGCAGATCGACGTTTTTACCGATTTTTATCGATAAACTTGTCCTTTTATATTATATTTATTTATTCATTGTTTTAATTTTTATTTTGATATTCTATATATTTCTGTTTTTCTTTCCCTCTTAAGAATGATTTGGTTGTGTTCTACTGGTTCGCTAACAATGATGATGAGTCAAGGAAGTATTGGATGGTAAATATGAAAATATTGCATTTCAACAAATGTCAATTTGATGTTATTTTGAGCTTGAAACTAGCAGATCAAATAGTTATTTGGAGTTTGAACAATAAATCTATGCACAATTTCAGCTAGACCATAAAGATGTTATGATTTTCGTATAACCTAAATTCTTTAGAGGTGTCATTACCGGGTATCGAATCTTTATAACGCAGTGTGTTATTTAAGTACAATGTTGGAATAGACGGCAAGCAGTACATTTAAAGTGCAACAGATATTACCTTCCTTTATTTCGAAATTCTTTGCATATTTCCATCCGAAAAGGCAAATCATGTCGTAACTTTTGAACTCATTTTCGAAAAACTTGACATTTATTCAAATGAATGAGAGAGGTATGCTACATGTATTGGCAAATATGACTTCTTATTATTAAAATAAAAATGCAATACTGCCTTACCATGTTGATAATCGAGTAAGACACAGATAGTTTTTGTAATACATTTTGTATTTCGTAATAAAACAGTTATATTTGAACTGACTATTAATACCCGCTGATACGGACATTAACCTGTTGCTGTAATACATTAAAATGCCGTTAAAGACGTGCTTTTAATAAAATAAATACAAAAAACATTCTCATCTTCAAGCGTGTGCCAGACACCAGTATGGATATGATCATATCGGAATTGACATCACCTGTATTCCATTTGAAGTGATCAACATGTCTAGGATATACAGTATAACGTGCCAAGAGAGCAAACTTGTTTAAATAAAACGTTTTTTCTGTAATTGATACTTTCATGAAAGTTACAATTGCAATTGATTTTGTTGAATATATATATTAATCGCTAGGAGATACTTGCACTTTTAGCTTAGAGATTTCAGCTTGATTAATTTTGAGTCACAAATGATACTGGCATGTACATAATAAAAAAAGTTCCTTTTACTTAAAAGCCTGCTTCTTCTGGATTCGTAACCATGCTAACACTAATGATCTGACTTATTATATAAAGACTTAATTTCTTCTACAGACAGTAGTTAATATTTACACAAAACACTTTGAGACCGCAAATATGTGTTTACAATAGATACACTTTCAGTTCGCGGGTTCAATTAAGGATTCCGGTACCACTGCCATAACCTGAAACTGTGCATTCGAAACTTATTTAACGGCACGACTTATACTTCGAAAGATCATTTCTGAAAAGAAAAGTATACCTTGCGCGACTTCTGTGAAGAATAATAGATATTTAGTAAACAAAAACTAATAAAAAATAGTGTTGCATTGCTAGACCAGGATTCGAACCGTGGACCTAATATATACAAACAACAGTGCAGTGGAACAGGGGTCATACATTTAAATAGAAAGGTAGACAATGTAAGGATGTTGTCTTGTTGTCAAGTTATTGATAAACACTTAGTTTAGACAGGTTACATCGCATCGTGTAATAAAAAACAAAACAAAATAAAAATAAATAAAAAAAAATATTGAAAAATCTTGTAGGCGCCATTGTGCTATCATGAAAGAAAAAGATAACGCTTGTTCACTTTTGATTTTACCCGTGTCATTGTATTGATATCCAAAATGAACAAGTTGTCATGGGACTATTAAACTAACCTGAATTCCCCTTTCTCCGTTTTCGCCTCTCTGACCGGCCACACCCTAAAACAGACAATATTACATTTAGATCAGTTGTCCAGTAATTGAAAATTAAATTAGTAATCGTAGCTGTTTAGTTAACAAAGATAAATGAGGGTGGAATGAATGACATGTTGTATATGAAGATTTATAAAGTGTAGATGTGATCACAACAAGACACAAATTTTGCAGTAATCGAAAGTATTAAATTAGTAATCGTAGCTGTTTAGTTAACAAAACTAAATGAGGGTGGAATGAATGACATGTTGTATATGAAGATATATAAAGTGTAGATGTGTTCACAACAAGACACAAATTTTACTCAAAACAATATGAAATATCTAAATTCAATGGATATGAAATGCTCATATTCAGGATATCAAACATAGTTTTTTGAAAGGAGAAACCTTTAAAATCAGGCCATTAACATGTTGATATATAGCAACTTTAATATTTCTTCAGAATACATATCACGTGTCAAGGGAATGTCAGTACCTACCTGTTGACCCTGCTGTCCTTGAGCCCCTTCAGGACCCTCGTGACCCACTGGACCGACAATCTGGGAAAACAAATATCAAAACCAATACAGGAATTTTAAAACCGTAGAGTCATCATTTTGTGCAGTCTAGTATGCCTACATATATAAATGTTATTGTGATACAACTTGTAACTGGTGATAACCCACCTTTCATTTATTGTGTTTTACATGTAGTCTATCCCGAAACACAAATGCAACCACACCTACTAAATAGCACTACGACAAACATTGGTCCTCATCATTCAAAAATATAAATATTCTAATCAAATGGAACACATATGATAGATCTGATAAAACAGTTGTGTAACAATCACTAGAATTACGAAGTTGAAAAGATTAGTCGATGCAAAATAAATAAAGAAAAACAAATACTATGATTTCAAACATTTAATGTTATATTTTAACTTACACTTTCTCCTTGTCTACCGGTTTTGCCTGGTATACCAGGGGTCCCTGACTGTCCATCTCGACCCTATTTTAGGAAAGGAATAAAAACAACTATACTTTTAGGAAACGATGTGACATTGCCCTATTTATTAAAATGCTACAACGTAAAATTTTGAAATTGCTTAAAATGAAATGGAATTAAGACATGCATGTGTCATGAGTGTAAGAGCGTGGACACTTATATTAAATTCTTGTATACATTTTCGAGCTTATATTCAAATAAATGCAGAACTTCTACTCACCCGTTCACCCCGTTCTCCAGGAGGACCAATATCACCAGGTCTACCGTCAGTGCCCTACAATTGAATATGGTATGTATCAGATGTTTTAAATTTGGTTATTTCCTAGTATCGCATAAAACGACGTCCTTGGTAATTTTCTAACCATTTTTAGAAGACAATACAAATCAATTTGTTTTTAATTTTAAAAAGTTAATTTGGAATATGCAAATATATAATATCAAAATAGATAATGTTTTTCATGATTTAGAATATCTTTAATTTGTACATCAATGGTCGTTTTGGGGTCACAAACCATGACCTGGCTATACTATCGAAAGATGATGTAAAGTTTTGATGAGTTAAGGAAATACTCCATAACGCTACTCATGATAATTTTGCTTTTTCACTCACATCCATGCCAAGTACACCAGGTTCACCCTGAACACCTTCATCTCCCTGTGGTCCTTCGGTACCTCTCGGACCCTGAGGTCCAGTTTTACCAGCAGTCCCGGCCTTTCCCTGTTGAACATATTTGATCTAGTAAAACTAATTTAGATACATTGTGTAATGTGTTGAAACGTTATTAATCAATGTGGAGATACTTTTCTCTCGTCGTTTCAATGTCAATGTCATCTTTTTTTTTATTTTTTTCAAGACACATCATTTTCAAAAGAACGTTCTTCTGAAAATGCCTATGGATCTCTGCTTAGGAAACATTCACCTTTTCAACTTCTTCCTTCTTAATAAATACTTTTAACACACTGACCGATTTTCCATCCCGACCGGCCGGGCCCCTCTCCCCAGCATCTCCTTTGGGCCCCAGTAAGCCGTCGATGCCATCCAGACCGTCACGTCCATTTCGGCCGGGCGCTCCCTGTGATATAAGGTAGGATATTACATATTATGGAACTAACGTGTATCATGGATATACCAATAAATGTTAACAATTTATTTTTCATCATATGCTTATCGTCGAATTCTGTGAAACCAATGCTATATAATTTGCATTTACTTATGTGTAATTTATGTCTAACTATATAAATATAAGTATGCTATATTCTTGCGATAAAACAATTCAAACTAATCAGTTGATTTTAATCACAATGTTGAATGCAGATCACAGTTTGATTCATATAGAACGAAAACATTTTAAAATGTTCAATAAGATTCATCAGTTTTGAAATACGTAATATCAAAGTTGTACTTTATACACAAATAATGTATTAAATATTTCGTCACATTGTTGTACAGGTAAACACCACAAATCGCTCACTCAGTCATAGCTTGAGAAAGGGATCAGTCAGTCTTCAAATGTTGCGACATGTTAAATACGTACATTTGTTTGTGTATAAAGTAAAATCTTTTATATAACATCTTAAAATATATTCTACTGATTGCTTCATTCCAATGTTTCTCATTTCTCACATTCTTGTACTCGCGTGTAAGATAGGTGTGACTGTAAAAATAATTATGAGGGAATCGACATTGCCATTACCCCATTACTACCTCAGAAACAATGACATGACATTACAGCAATACACAACGTCACAAAATCGAAATGTAGTCAGCATGAAAAGCAATAGTTGTACTCACAATCACTTTTTGTCTGATTAGTAACAAGGTTATGTTTCCAACACATTTAGAAAACAAACTCTTCGAGTGAACATTTTGTATTTTTCACTGTCAAATTAAAAAATTAAAAACTTAAGATATGTTTGGAATTGTTTTTCAAAGCTTTTTTTTCATTTCAATGAACCGTCCTTCATACGTGACTGTTTGACATATTATGTAAAATAAAAATGATGATTTCTAAAATTGAGGAATATGACAATTTTCAAGTACCTTTATGACAGATGTTTCAATGTTGATGTATTAAGATAAACATGCTTACATTTGTTCCATTGGATCCACTAAGTCCTGCTGGACACTGCACTGTACAGCCCATGTCTCCTCTCCTCTGAATAGACAGCATAGTTATTTATCCACACGCACGCACAGTGAATGCTCATTTCAAAAAGCATAGGATGATATTTATTATCAAAGAACATCTTTTACAGATACAGAGAACTAATTGCATGCATTCAAAACGTTGTTATTGCTTTCTAAATAATACACGTGTTAACCAGAACCAGGAACTACGTCATAATGATTTAACAATAAAACGTTGCATTAATATTGGAACTAAATGATGTGTACATCTCTTAGGAAATAGTAACCAAATGAAAATTCATATACACAATTACATTATCAAATTGAACTGTTACGTGAATGATTTATTTCTGGGCCTCATTTCAACATATACTTTCATTAGTATTTTATAAATGCATAATGTAAGATTTAATAAGGTTTGGTTGTGCATATATTACCGTACATAATGGTAATCCTGAAAATGTATACATGTATTCACGTATGTACTACTGTATAGGGGGATTATATTTGTATGACTCAAATGAACGCAAAATTATAATTAATACCACAAATTTGTTTTCCTGTGGATAAAAGGTAAGTTCGATCTATTTCCTGTTTCTATATGTTATTAACTGTGCTACGCGAATTTTACACTCAGCAAATAATTTTACGTTAAAATCCCATGTTAACCTGCCATAAAAGCGCTACTGAGCATTTAAACATTGACAATCCAGATGCAAATTTCCTGGAAAAAACCGCTCTACAAATATTGATACCAATTGAAAATCAAGGAAACTTTTAACAATTTATTGAAAAATCAAACTATTAAGACTTTTGCATTTTTATTGAAAACGTTTGTGTTGCGGTTATGATACACAGGTCTGTAATTGGGAATCAAAAGTGCTTCCTGAAACATCTTATACAACTTACAACGACGATGCGAAATTTTGTTCGGTAACGAGAGGCTAAAAAGGTTAAAAGGCTGACACCCTGGTATCCACATTTCAGTAGAAGAAAGTCTGGTTAGCTTAAGAAATCAAAACCTCAAATACTCCTAATGGTATGCTTTATAAAACGATGGAATTCATAGTATATTATGTAAATTATAACGGGAATTGCTGAATGCAGATCTAGCAGACAGAGGAAATACATTTGAACCTTTATATTTATTTAGATATCAGTTCTTTTATTTGAAAAGGCGATCTCTTAAGCTAACAAGGCGTTGAGGAAAACTGGGATCAGAGTGAAAGGATATAAACAGATACATATGTAGAGAAGTAATTAACCGGATTTTATGTTACATTTGTACTTGGGTGGGTGTTATACACGTACACCTCGTTACGTAAACCTCCTCGTATATACAGCTGTATCGTATTAAAATCTGTAAAACTTCCCAGTCTTTATCAGACACATACTCCTACAGGTTATATGATGGCTTGAGGTCTATGTTGATCGTTAATATAATAAACTTAAATAAACTTAACAAAAGATTATTGTTTAATGATAAAATGTCCTTTGAAAGAGCAAAGCTAATAGATACTTGAAATAAATACAAATTTGGGGCCATGCATAATAAATATTTTCGATATATTTAAGTATTTTTTACCTGTAACATAGTTTCATACATCAACCGAATGACAACAGAAAGTACAGTGTTTGGTACTGCCGTTGAGGAACTTCATTAGCGTTAAATGACACAGAATATAACTGATTCAGACTTATAAATGATGATTTTTTTTTCTCATTTCAACATGTAAATATCAGAAAGCGAGATAAATAGTTATTTCAAATATTTCGCATACTACAGCTCTAATGCAGGATTTTGTTTAAATTAAGGTTGACATTCCCGATCCCTACATATATAGTGTCAGGTGAATTATAATTGAATATTTTTTACCATTCTATTATTATATACCAACATTATCGTGCAAATTGGTCACTGTTCTGACAGGCGCGGATTTAGGGGGGGCACACCCGGCCCCGGCCCCCCCTTTTGGCAGCGAAATTTTCATTTTTTCACTATATATTAACAATTTTGGAGCGATTTTGGGAAGTGGGCCCCCCCTTTCAGACCCCAAGGGGGGGGGGGGGGTGCAAAATTTTTTGACATTCGGCCACCAATTTCGACATTCGGCCCCCCCTTTACGGAAATCCTGGATCCGCCCCTGGTTCACTGACGCTAACAAAGCTCCGGGCGATACCAAAGTATAATATTAACATTCTACTAATGTGCATTAAACTGTGCAGTGTATAACTATGGTGCGAGGTACAAACTCACTACTTGTTGACGCATCTTAGTCACATTTTTAATCTGTTCAAATGCAAAGGAAACCACGAAAGGACAGTGAAAGAAACAATACATAATTAACTGATACATATTTGATAAATACGAGTTCTTAAAAAAAACATTTTAGGAATAGTAGGTTAAATGCAGGCAATCTAGCGTTATTTTCATATCACGTCACGCATGCGCACAAGCAACCGGAACTGTACCTGCTCGCTCATGTAGTTTCTTGACTCGCTCTAGAGAAGAAAGTGACATCACATTTTATCACCAACACCCCTCATGCACTTACTCCATGCAAATTATCCAATGAAGAATGGCACAGGCCATCCGTAGCCGAACCATAGGCTGTTAAGAACTGATTTTGAAATATTATGTAAATGAAATGATAATTAGTTGTAAACAGTCACCATTGAAGCAAATTTAACGAAACAAAACTAAAAGATACACCCATTAATAGGTGAAAGTATGAAATGACTGTAAGAAAAGTACAACAAAGGGAATTTATATCATAAGAACAAATCATTATAAAAATCAACAGTTTCGGTAAAAGCAAGTTCACATAAAGCATATAGATATCGGTGAACAGAATAGCTGCTGAATGCAAGCTTTATACATGTATATGATTATGACGGGAAAAACTCGATCATGATGTAATTGAAACAAGAGGAATATACTGGAAGTTTTGATTGATTTCATGATCAGTAATTTGTTACTTGATAAACATACCGGAAGTTCGTCACAGTTTTCACGTTGGTGCTTTGACGGATCACAATGAATGACCAACCACTGGATTTCAAACTGGAAAAGAGGAAAGTATAAGGAAATAACAATACATGATAAGAGATATTGTGTATGTATGACACACAGGCAGACAGTTGTTCCTGTCGTCAGAGAAAAGTGTTTGACAAGACTACCTCGTGATAACATAACATCTTTTTCTATTTCAGGAAATCTCTGCTGAATTTGTTTTTGCATTTTTCATTAAATATTTCTAATCTTTTGTCAGCTTGTTAGTTTTTGACGTGTACCACCGGGTATACTGTCCTTGTATCATTGCTTAGTGCATCTGCGTTCATTATTTAAGCGTCTTTACTACCAATATGTGCATCTCTTGGCTAAAACATTCGTTCGATTAAAGGTCTCCTTCAGGCCGCAAACCCGGCAATTAATGACTTTGACGTTTGCTACCCTCGGCCCTGGTAACGTACCGGAACTGTCCTTCCGTTGATCTCGTTGACCGGCTGGGCCAGGACGATGTCGCCGTTAATGTCAACCTGTGACCTCGCCACCATTGACTGTGTTTGGACGTCCTGACAATCTATAAACAACGTGGTGAGCGTCCGTGTCACCTTGATGTGTATTTTATGCCACTCGTTGTTAAATGCCTGGGAACACAAATAATCTACTGATCAGAACACACAGGCAAAATGATTGTCAAACTCTGTATCATACTTTGGAAAGAAATAATCATATAAATTAAGCAGAAAATAAACATTAATGATTGAATCTTCTTTTTGCCGATATCATCAGGGATTAATTAGAGTTGGTCTACAGACCTCATTTTTAGCTATGAAACAGGTTTTTCAAGGCAAACGTAATTAATATAATATAAACATAAGACAATTGGTTTTTATTTGTCAACATTGCTTATTTCAATAGATATCCCAAAGCAAATTATTTAGTTGAGGTGGCTTAATACTGGCTGAACTTGGTGAAATATGACGTATATTCATATACTCGCCATAATCTTGTCAATTTCATGGATAAATGAAACGAACAGCATTTGGTAATATCATTGAATCCTACTTCATTACATGTAGTAATTGAAATATTGATAATGGCGCCAACTGATAAGGACAATAACAGAACCGAAATTCGAAATAAAAAAGCACAAAAAATAGAAATCATGCCCCCGCGTAAGAAACAGAGCCAAAACCTTGTAGGTGTTTCAGGAGTTGGGCGTTTGCAACACCACATGTAGCAAAGAGGACCGTATAATTGGCTTTATAATGGTTTTGCGATGTAATCGAGTGAGACAGTCAATTACATCGTTAAAAGGTTTCCTTTGGTGCAATATCGTAACTATGATTTACACTATGGATGTCTTTGTGATCAAATTGTTTTTGCTGATTAGGTAACTGACAACTGATAAAGAATTCCATATAAGACAACTAATGAATGACAGCAATCGCTGTTTAGATCAATGGGAACATTTCATGGAAGACCTGACAATGATTTGGCCAGGTAAGCTGTATACCTTTCGAACCCGTCCGTTGTCAAACGATAATATTCTTTGGGTGCTGCGAGCATCTTTGAAAACAAGCTCAATGCTTTTAGCCGGGGCATCGAACCTAATGGCAAATTCTGACTGTCCACGTGCGTTCTGGAAGTCTATCATGTTCCACACCATCCGTCTGGCTAGTCCCTGTAACCTATAGGTGGCTCCGAAGGAAAACTCCTCCGGCATTCCGAGTGGAAACATTGTTCTGTAAACCACATTATCAACCTTCATTATGTTAGTATTATAGCACGCATACATGTAGCAAATAAATTTGATGAACATTTAATAAAACTTAATTTGTTTTGAATTCGAAATCACATTGAAAATCACATTTTTATTCTTTGGAATGAATGTATGAAGCTTATGATATCATCTTTTCATAGTTATTGATTTTCAATAATGAATATAAGACTGAGAAGCTACCTTAAAATATTGCAAAGTTTCAATGCGCAAAACAAAAAATATGTCAAAGATGTAAAAATTACGACAAATGAGATAAACTTAGATACTCGAGATATCATTTGAAAAATATATCGCAGGAATTAAACATCCATTTTGAAATATACATCAGGGTTATTTGATATAAGGTAATAGGAAAAAGGGTTTATTTCGACATAAATAGAAGTAAAAGATACAACACAGTATTTTTTTCTGGGGGGCGGGTGGGAGGGGGGCGAAATAACGAGGTTGTACTGTAAAAGAAAATCGAGTTTTACCTTGTTGCTACCGATAACTGTTTCTTTTTTGCATTTCGTTTTAGTTTGTATGCTTGCTGATATGTGTTAGATCCACGCGTGCGAGTAACTCCTTTTATTTTCAGAGAACGTGCCTTATCTAACCGGAAGTTAGATATAAAATCAAATGCTGAAAAGAAACAATAAAAATAATACATAATTGCGTGAAACATACAAGGAATTAACCTTTTATTAATTGATAGTTTAAAATGAAAAACAATGCAACCCTTGATATATTATCAATGAGCAAGTTTTTTTAACATGAATATAAGTGAATTTAAACTAAAAGTTATCATTGCATCAGTCATAATCTCGGAGAAGAGTTTTATTTTCTAAGATTTTGTCGACTTAGAGTGTGCTTAGATTTACTTCTCTGGTCATGGTAATCACTTTTCATTTTGATGCAACGCATTTATATTTCCTTGATAGCAAAATCTTGTTAAAGTGTCGAACAGACAGTGGATACTGGTCTCGAGTTCGATTTGTTCTGCTCTCATTATTTATAATTCCGTAAAAGTATTTAGAATATAAAATGTATATGGAATGGCAATACATACTACTGCTTGAGGTAATTTAAGGAAATATACGGTTATAAGTTCAATAGGGAAAACGTGTTGATATTCTGTACATTAGCACACAGACTTCTATATATACACTAGACAGAAATAGTTTGGGAAGCAAAACTGTTTGCATAATAAAGCTTTTGTTGTATATCTTCTGACAATGGATGAGTTGATAACCGAAATGCCGAGCGTTTTCCATCATCAACAACATAACGAACGAGAGATACCCGTTGTTATATATAGAATCACTACTATTGTCTGCCCAGCGACAGAAACACAATCCGTTTTGTTTTCTAATAATATATCACCTTTTCGTTTACACTATGATGGCGTAAGGGGATACGTCACTGGCACGGTGCCCATGTGAGGGCTCTACATGATTGACACGAGAGGTTTATCGGGTTGTAAGGTTAAAAACATAACACTGATAGACCCCTACATCAAAGTTGTATAGTAGTCTTTTCCAACATTTGTTAGCTTCTTACGCAATATACATCAAAATTAAGGCTTCAAAACGCGAGATTATTTCATCAATAGAAATATTTTAATTGAGCTAGCCGTTTTATCGTAAGAATATGGTTTTGCAATAATATACATCAAAATCAATCACTAAATTGGTAAATTAAACTAACATAAGTTTTTTTAAGCTTTTTTAAATATCTGAGCAACCATATACAAAGACAAGATCGAATCTGAAATTCGAAATGAAAAACCAGAACATGAATAGAAAATCCTTCAAAATATAAGAGAATGCAGCATATACAATTGTATCGTATATCGTATTTAAACACAAACACATGTACTAATACTTGTTATCGCGACCATCCACGAGTTACTCCCCTTCGAAGAGCTCTTGCTCGAAAATGCACAAGTCTCGCGAGAGAATGCGAGGATACGGGGGCAAAACAATCTGCCATGTGTAAACAATATGCCCCACCTTCACTGTATTGCAAACGGCTGTACGTCAGATAGCAGAAATCATGACCCGGACACAACATTTTCCCAACTTCCAAAGGTAAACAGCGTCAGGAAAAAATGGTTGCAACTCGTAATGAGAGACAGCTTAGAGAAAAATATCGCCAATAAATTACGTAAAAATCTCTATGCAGACATCAGACATTACGTTGTGTGTTCGAAGCATTTCGTTGATGGGCAACCCAGTATTGAAAACCCGTTCCCTACTATTTTCGAATGCAATGACTTCAAGGAAAAGAAGTCTCGGAATAAGGAAAGTTCTATCAGAAGTAGGTTGTGTGAACCCGTGGAACATGTGATCCAGCATGATCCGGTTCCAAGGAAGAGGGTGAGACTCGTCAAGCTAACCAGTGACAAATCCGACGTGTGCTATCCCTATGTTGCCGGGGAGGTGGAATTAAGTGACACACGCACTTATACAGCAGGTGCCGACAGTGGTTTAGGTAATAATTTATTCCAAAATAACAATTTTTATTAAATTATTTGTAGTGTTAAAAAAATAAAAACTTGTAATTATCTAATATCATAAACTGATAAAAAGCTTAGAATTATAGGGACTACTGGTATATGTAGTAGTATTTTCTATTACTAATAAGGTGAACCTCATCTCACCTAAAATGCATTATCTGATATAAGATGGTGTTTAAAATAGATACTTCATCAATACTGCTTGATGGGTTGGTGATAATTTTGATATTCTACACATCTGTGAACAATTTTGTAGATGTACGACTTGATCAGTATGCAGGCATCACCCAGGACCATGCTTATATATGTGTGGATCCAGCCAGGAAGTACTGTCAAGTAACAGATCTTCAGGACAAAATAGTGTCTTTGCAGGTATGATAAGTATGTATGTTAATTTAATACAGACATTGACACTAAACAGCTAAATATTAAGCAGACTGATGTTATCCATGACAGAATATAATATTTGTTCAACATAATAGATTCCTCTTTTTATTTGAACTGTGTGCTAAACATGACAATCATATGTTAACTCGTTAAGTAGCTGTCACTGTAGTGTAATACTTGAGCTATTTGTCAAAACTGAAGCAATCCCTTG
Organism: Chlamys rubida; assembly: GCA_032359455.1. Lineage (NCBI taxonomy): Eukaryota > Metazoa > Mollusca > Bivalvia > Pectinida > Pectinidae > Chlamys > Chlamys rubida. The sequence continues at coordinate 7,299 of JAUMHH010183433.1, read as the reverse complement.
TTTTGGTATTAGAAATATAAGGGAAATTAAACAAATGCATATTTGTAGCCTTTACAACTTAAACCGCAGCTTTATAGTAAAATTATGTTCATTCTCTTGTTCTTATTTTGATATATTATTGTCATAAAAGACTAAAAGTTAATCATTAAAAGTTAATCATTCTAGACATGAACTGTTTACTGTAATGCAAATCTTTCAGAACTATTAGACTGAACAGAATGCTGTTCAATAATTATACTTATATTTTCTTTGACTTTTACAACTTTGTTAATTATTTTTTTGTATATTTCTGCTTTAAACATTAAGTTGATTCATGATAAAAGGAACAAACATCATTGACCATCTATTCCTAACAAAATTAGCATAACCATTGATTGTGACATCATAATTCTTGATATTACAATTATAATGTTGTAATAATAACCACTCCAGAGTAATTAATGGTCATAGCTAGAGCTTCGGTAGGTTTAGATATTTCTTGATAAATCCTTTTCATCATATATAATATTGTTTGCTATTTCCAGACAACATGTGCCAATCTAACAGAAGAGAATGCAAGGTTGAAGGAAGAGAATGACACCCTGAAACAACAACTTCATTCAGATGATAATATCACAGATACTTTCCAAGAAAAGGTCCTTGCTTCTGATCAGTCAACAAGATAGACATGTAAAACCAAGAGTGTCAATTGCAAGGAAGCTGACCATAACAGAGGAATTTGTTTTGGTGAAATTTTTCCCCCTTGCTGTGTTGTTTGGGATATTTTTCGGCCAATTTTCCTCATTATTTTCAAGGTGGTTTTTATAACGTGCGAAAATTTAGATCCTCTGATTAAGTGGTCATCCAGAGACAAATTTTATTTTAAGGAAAGCATGGCAATCTAAGATACCCCGACACTACTGCTGTAATTAACTGAACTGAGCTATAATACACAAAAACTGAGCAATTCAGGAGCCCAGGCCAGCAAATGTAGTCCTTGCAAGATACATAACACTTTGAATGCTTTAGTTTGTATACAAGTTATACTAATTTGTTATAATTTGTGTGTACAAAATCATGGAAACACAAGAATGATTGTTATTCAATATAGCCTACACAGATATGATCAAATAATGTGTAAAATTTTAGTTGCTTGATATGTCATATCATATTATTTGAAAATGTACATGTAATAAATTGAAAAATAGTCACTTTTAATTGAGATATTTTCTTGTATTTTTAAAGTTTCAAATTCAGCACAGAGCTGAGAGGAAGAAGAAAGGTTTCATAGAATGTCTTATCTTGGAGAAAAGAATTTGACATTTTACAGGATCAAATGGAACTCTTTCAATATAGAAAACTTTATTTGTAATCTGAACAAAATGAAGAAAAAAACAACTTGACATTACAGAGATTACTGGGCCTGTATTCATGCTTAAGCATCAAACCCAGATTTCTGGTAATTAGCTTATATCGGGTCAAATCATCAAAATGTCAAGTGTAAACACTGTAGACAGTATTCGGATCAAAATCTCTTCAAAATATTGAGAATCAATGACAGAATTTGACTTTTTAATTTATTACTGGAATATAAAATTGGATTTCTGTAAGTGCAGAATCAAAATTTGAGCAGGAGAAGGGTGTCATGTATAAGGGCCTCAAATTTATTTAGTGATTTAGCTAAACTATTCCTGTGAATGGGCAACTCAAAGTAGGTTTAAACAGTTATTTTCTCTCAGGGGAGATATATAAAACAGTGTATTTATGTTTATAAATCAGAGCATGTGGAATCTCCCCCATGGAAATTAAAAAAGGTTGGCAAGTAAGCACTATTTCTAAAACACCAGTATTGCATCATTTACATACAAAAATACCATATGGTGATGTAAACTACAGTATATATAAAGATAATCCTTAAACACATGTAGTCTGTTTCTTGACATTGAAAAGAATACAAAAATAGAGTCATTATTTCTTTAATTTCCAGAACTATTATTTGACAAAAACGGCTTAGAATACATGTCGATTTCCATACCGTGTTGCATGTTTTAAATACACCTACAGTACCAAATACGGACATCGACACGTCATGGATGTGGCCATTGCAGTGCAGCTGGTAACGTTTACCCTTGTCAGTTTTCCTTCTAGGAACTCGTATTTTGGAACAACAAAAATAACTCATGAGAATAGAGGTCACATAAAATACATCTATTGATGACATTCCAATCAAAATGTTTGTCCAAAACAAGCCTTCTGACGTTTCATTTACATAAAGGTAACACACGATACTCAGTACGCCGCTGGCGGTCCGTCACAACTGACGCTTTAGCCTCGTCCTCTTTTTCAATATCGGGCCAATTTAACACGTCTGCTTGCTATCATAGGTTGACTAGCTCCCCCTTTTTCTTATTTGGAGTAAGGTGATTCCTTTTGACTTTAAAATAGTACCCAATTCACTACATGGAAGTTCGCGGAAATTCGTATCTGAATGTGTTGGCGCTGCCATGTTGTTTATATCTGTTGCCCCAGCGAGTACAGTTTAATCCCCTCCTATTTGAAGAGTTCCACTGGTCGCGATATCATCTATTGAAATCAAATGCTTTCATACCGTTGACATAAACGGTGAGCAGACTCGTTCAATATTTAGTGTGTGATTTAAGTGTACAGAGTGTTCAGTCAATTTTGTTAATTGTTAATGTTTGGTGTATTCTAATCATCATAGTCATTTGACAATAAAAATAATGAATATATTTTAAATTCCTTTTATAGCACAATTACATTAAAATTTTATTGCTTTTCAGGGCATTATTTCAAACTACAATTAAACTTAAACTTTTATTAAGGTATGTGTTAAGTGTAAAAATTGCTTAAAATTCCATAACAAAATGATTGTCACATCTGAATTCAAACCACCCACATGAATACAAACAACATAAAACTATTAGTTATTCTGTGGAAACGTACACACAACTTTTAGTTTTGTTTTTTGAGAAGACAATGTTGTGTTGAAATATTCAAGAACGACACTTCTTATATCGCGTGTAAGACAAGTGTAAACCAGTGGACGGTGTAACGCCTGTTTACAAGAAGTCAAATACTTCAGACCTACTCCAGTGTCACGCAGGTTTACAACGACTGTCACTTATGGCTCGATTCATCAAGACACACGCCTACGGATAATACGACTTATTCCTACTTCAAAATATAAATAAGTCCTACATGTTTCATATATTTTATTAACTGACAATATACAATCTTTACTCGAATGTTGTTTAAACAGTCGCTCGAAATGAAGACAAACTGTGCTTTGCTTTCGTGCAAGTTTTTTTTATTTACAATTCAAATTGTCTATGTATGAAGATCATACTTAATTTTTCCATTTCGTATAATATAACATTTTTTACGCTTAAATATTCACAGCATTCTTTAATGTAATACAACAAATATTTGTTTGGGTACAAAATACAATTTTACTTTCTATATAAAGCACTTGATATAGATAATTGTATTTTAGATACTTGCGAAACAATCGAAAGACCCATGTTTATTAGCAAACAACTTGATTTCGCAATATTTATAGAGACGCCAAAGCTATTAAGTGAAAGTTATTCCGTTTTCGTTCCCTTATTCTTTCCATCCCCAGGTGGTTTCCCGTTTTTATGTCATGTGTTGTATTTCAAGGCACTGGAGATGAATGCGTTCTTTGAAGTTGTACTATATCATTTCTCCTTGTAACACAACACATCTACCAATGTGCGGCCCCTTTCAAGTTCTGCATTAAATCACAACGACTAGGAAGGTCCCGTGCCTCGCTAGTATTGGATTCCAGCATCATGCTGGCAGGGTAGCGGATTGGTAACATAGGTCGCTGTGTCGTAACGGTAATTATCTGACAAAACGCTTTTTAATGTAACAAGGGCACACTTTATATCTTTTATAACAAGTTCTCTGAGGTTTTTGTCAGTGAGATTTAAAACAACTCGGTAATCCCTACACACAAATGTATATTGCACTGTTATATATTCTTAGTGACTTAGGACCAGGACGAGTGCAACGTAATATGTCCATAGGAACTAATTAGCAATGCCCCAAAAAGTAAATAAAGGAATACAGAAAGACATATAAGATATAAAGAAAAAAATGTTCGCGTGAAGGGGAAACACGTCAAGATCCCTAGCTACATACCATAGCAGTAGTCAAATACCATAACAGTAGTCAAATACCATAACAGTAGTCAAATACCACAACAGTAGTCAAATACCATAACAGTAGTCACATATAACGCAAGCCACTGACCAAAACACTAGCCACATACCATAACATTAGTCACATATAACGCAAGCCACATAGAAAAACACTAGCCACATACCATAACATTAGTCACATATAACGCAAGCCACATACCAAAACACTAGCCACATACCATAACATTAGTCACATATAACGCAAGCCACATACCCAAACACTAGCCACATACCATAACATTAGTCACATATAACGCAAACCGCATACCAAAACACTAGCCACATACCATAACATTAGTCACATATAACACAAGCCAAACACCATAACATTAGTCACATATAACGCAAGCCACATACCAAAACACTAGCCACATACCATAACATTAGCCACATACATTTTTCAAAACATAAGTACAGGATTAAGAACTGTAATACACAGTCAACACGAAATAACAACGACATACACCGTAATAAAAGGGAAAACAACACTAATTAAAAAAACACATTATTGCTATTAGAATGGATAAAAAACATAGTTTCTAAACAGATGTCAAGTCCCATGTTCGCAAATGACAACAACATACACCGAAATAAAAGGAAACACAACACTAACCCAAATACAGTGCTGCTATTAAATGGATAAAAAAGCATGTTCTGCTATACAGATACTAACTACCATGTTCGCGGTTGATGTATCTGTTATCAACCACAAGGTTAAGACGCGTTGTTTATATCTCGTTAAGAGATTAACCGGATACTTATCACTCTTATATCACCGCCATTCACGTCACACGGCCACATCAGCCCCTTTTACACCCAATAAAAACAGGCTGTGGTAAATAGTTTACTTATATTGTCACTACCTACATCATCGTGACAAATGTCGGTTAGGTTATATAGGACACTACACCTTGGTGTCGCCGGGCTTTACGGAGGATGTGAGGACAGAGGATACTACCACCCAAAATTGAGGGAGTCGTTAAAACATCAACAGGCGTTATTATATGGCATTGTCCTCACTCACATACACTAACGTGTGTTATAAGTGTTCTCGTTTGGTAGGTCTAACCAGGGATGAGGGAGGCAGATCAAACATACCATTAACGTTAATGACACGAGTTGTTGAATATGAATTGCTCAGACACGGGCAATAATCAAGTAATTGTTTATAAAATGAAGTATAGCTTCCTGTAATATTATTTTCCACTTCAGGTGAGAACGCGTACCTTCATAGGTTCTATAAGTCATCTTTTAAAATGGCTTTACAAAATTTTAGATAATTAGCCGTCTACATACACCATTTTTCGACATATTCACGTATTTTATCATTCTTTTATAGATTCATGTATGCTGCTTATTCTATGTCTCTTATGTCTATCAACTTTCCTGAGTAGGTTAGTTCACACTCACACTGACATGATATATCTTCTATTTTTTACGACTTAGGTGCTTTAAGTTCAGCTTATTCAGACAGTAAAGTGATACGTTTTAAAAAACTCTTTCATTTTTATCTAAGACGATATCATGCATGCTTATATCTCCTTTTCGTACTTTGCTTTGCACTACATGTAAGAAACACTAGACAAGTAATAGAATATATACTTAGACTATGATGTATATAATGTCGTTTACATAACTACTGACAGTTATTGGTATGAAATGTCATTTGATACGCAATCTGATAGCACCCTAAAGCATGTTCACTAAATGTGTATTACAAAATAGAGTGAATATGTGTTAGAGACAATTTCGACTGCTATTACAAAATCACCAATGACTTTGTACGTGAAACTTTCTGAATAGCTAAAAATTACAGTCACAGATTGATAAGAGCAATTTTGTCAGAATAACACTTAACTTTTGTGTGTTTGGTATATTCTACATTATGAAAAATGTCCAATACTACCTACACAGATACCTACAGTTTTGTTAGAAACAAGTAATTTTAATTTAACAAAAATAATTATTACAAAACAGGAATAAGAAACGAAAACTCTATCAATAAATAACTGTGCACTTATGAAAATCTGACAATTAGTCAATGTGGAATTTATACATAAAATTCTCTGAATTCTGCGGTTAAAAGGTAACTATTACTTATTACCAACTAGTTATAATCTTTTCATAAAACAAACTTGTCCAGAAATCCATCATGTCAAAAACAGTGCTGGGTGCATAATACATAATCTGTTACAGTGAGAAATGAATAATATCGCATATCATGATAGTGGCTTTAATAACGACAGATGTTACGGCATTACATAACATATTTTAAAACTGCGGTTATAGATAGAAGGACGGCTCAAAGGTGCACGAGATATCCTATAAATAGGGGAGTGTGTTAGTGAAATAGAAGGTCTGTGCCGTCTTGACATATATGGACCGTATATTAACAACAGGTATTTCGATGTCCTTGTATTTATAAATGACTTTGAAAATAATGACGCTAACCCTGTGAGACAGACTTTTTTGTTGATACAGCACTGTTTACCGTGAGTAATTGGACACTGTTGTGAAGCGGTCGAACACGAATAAACTATAATCTGCTGTCTTCAAAAAGAGAAGCCAATCATTTTTGAGTGAAAGTAGTCCGGTGTTTTATGTTGTGCACATGTAAAAATGCACTTTAATGATTCATCAAATCATAATTTTACAGAAGTAATTTATTCCCCTATGTTGATTAAAGTATTAACTGTGAATGTCGCTGAAGTGTTATTCCTGAATATGATGCATCCATAACCACAATGGTAAACAATAGTGATTTAATATCCATTTAAGATGTTGTTATAAATAACATGAAACATCTGATCAATCAGAAATATGTATGAGCCAATAGTTTGGTAACTGATACATTCTATAAGGACATGGTTCAGCGGATGTATTTGCGGGAGTAAAATGCAGTTCAGCGGATGTATTTGCGGGAGTAAAATGCAGTTCAGCGGATGTATTTGCGGGAGTAAAATGCAGTTCAGCGGATGTATTTGCGGGAGTAAAATGCAGTTCAGCGGATGTATTTGCGGGAGTAAAATGCAGTTCAGCGGATGTATTTGCGGGAGTAAAATGCAGTTCAGCGGAT
>JAUMHH010183422.1:0-14796 GCA_032359455.1 Chlamys rubida | reverse complement strand
TAACCACAACGTTTCTACCCGACCTCATCATCGCTATCTAACCACAACGTTTCTACCCTACCTCATCATCGCTAGCTAACCACAACGTTTCTACACTACCTAATCATCGCTAGCTAACCACAACGTTTCTACCCTACCTAATCATCGCTAGCTAACCACACGTATAGTGTGTCTATATTTCCTTATCATACATTGTGATCCGTGCTCAATTGACTTAACACATTTAACAAAAAAATATTTTGTTCAATTGTTTGCGTGTAATAACTTTTATGTACATAACACCTCAACATGTAAGCACAATGACAGACAACATATGAAAATGTCATTACTATTAGTTTATATATGATAAACATATATCTGGATGTGGTCGGGCGGACCTCCACTCTTCGCTAAAATAGAAACATGTACAATACTGTTAGTTAATGCACTGCAAATCCTTTGATATTATTCTAATCAGGTGCTGGATCTGGATTTGGTCGGTGCACATCTCTATTCTTCGCTAAAATAGAAACATGTACAATACTGTTAGTTTATGCACTGCAAATATTTTGATATCATTCTAATCAGGTGCTGGATCTGGATTTGGTCGGTGCACATCTCTATTCTTCGTTAAAATAGAAAAATGTACAATACTGTTAGTTTATGTACTGCAAATCTGTGTTTGTCATGATAATCAGGTGCTGGATCTGGATTTGGTCGGTGCACATCTCTACTCTTCGCCAAATATGGAGCGTTGGTAGTTCTGGCTGATATGAATTTACCGGGAGCTGAGGCTGTTGCTGCTGAATGTGTCAACGCTGGCCTCAAAAAGAGTCAGGTAACAGTGCATGTTAAACAGCAATTAGAAAAGCAATGCTATGCATTTGTACCTAAATCGATGGAGTCTCTATTTGTACATTCACCGTTTTTCACGATACAGTTACATGTATGACAACTTTTTCTATTACAAATACGCCACATACACCTGTAGCATACTAGCCCTTACCAATTTTGTTTATTTTGTGTCACGTGGTGTTATAAACTTCATTTTAACACAATCGTTTATAACAAGTTGTTCTTCCATGTTGGCTGTAATGTGGAATATGTAATGTAAGATTTACAAAAAGGGGTTCTATGAAAAAATTAAAATTTATCAATATATTGCTCATAGCTAAATGTCAAGTACACTTGTTTTGGATTGAATGTTTGTATATATTTGTATATATGTTAACTAAGTTAGCATTACATTCCTTTTGTTTCAGGTGTTAGCCGTTAAATGTGATATCACGAAAGATGCTGACCGAAAAAATTTAGTAGATGAGTGCATACGAACATTTGGGAGGATAAACATTTTGGTAAGAGTATTGATACTATTTTTATGATCATAACTCGAAATACTGCAATTAACCCTTTCTATTGGTTTGAGGTTTTATTTTCATTTATTGGCAAAAAGTGCACTTCAAGACATTTCCTGTGTTAAATAATGTATACATTGAAGTACATATTGACGATATTTAACATAAATGTCTTAATCAGGCTCATTTTCACATGTTCAGTCTAATACATATACTTCCGTAAAATAACAATAATTGAATCATATTAATAAGAATTGAATTCTGCTGCAAGCAATCATTTGATTTAACACTATTTAAACAAACCTTTGCAATGTTGTTTCAGTGTAATTAAATGTTCACCTCATATACTTTTCCAAAACTGATCTGATGATCTAATTCCATGAGCTATATTGTCTAAAAATATGCTACATGCTTTAATAACCAACACTATTATATGATACTATCGATTATAAATATGAAATAAACTGTACCGTCACAAGTAATACACCATTTTATCTGGGTAGAAATAAGTTTAAAAGTACTTTCAACCGAATGAAATTGACTTACACATTTGTGTCGATTTGAAAATGGTAACCGAAAGTGTACCAGGCCATCTCCATATATCTACCATTTAACGGTAGGGTCTAGTGATATACTCGAACCTGATTACACTAATCTTGGTGTATGCTATTTGTTTTACAGAATTTTTTAACTTTGTTCACTACATAATTATAGTTTGATTACGCAGGTAAATAATGCTGGCATATACCGTAAGCAGAGCATGTTGGATGCAAGCTCCGATACATATGATTTGCTGATGGATGTGAATCTGAAGGCACAAATTTTCCTTACACAACTCGCTGTCCCTCATCTCAAAAAGACAAAAGGTAGCATGTTTTAACCTTCCCGTGTAAATACAGAATCCGCGTCCCAGATGTTAAATACATCTCACCAAAACGATCAACAAAACACATTTTGAGTGTTTTTACTGTTTATCTGTGTATTACTGGTCTGTATCATAAAATAACAAATTTCCAATTGACATTAGAAGTGCTTACATTTTCCATCAGATATGTGAAAGTACAACTGACTTTGATTTCAGGAACAATTGTGAATCTTTCAAGTATCGTTGCTGAAGAGGCGGTGAGTGACATTTGATATCTGTTGTTTTGTGTGTAACTACCTTTAATCTGAAGTATTAACACATTTTCTATCTTAATGTACTTACTTGTGTTTTATAAGAAATCGGGAAAGATAACACACAAGTGGACAGAATGTGGTCATTCTGGAGCGCACAATTGCACATATAACATCTTATAAAAGTGGATGCTCGTGGTGCATACTCATTTGTTTAATGTCTCTTCTTAATATTGATTTAAATTTCCAATTTTGTCCATATATGTTGAACAGTGATATAAAAATATTTCCATTTTACGACACCTATGAAAATTATCACAGGGTAGGAATGATTATCGTGTCATGTTATGAAGTGTTGTACCGATGTTGGGAAAGTATAACTGCTGTTACCCCCTGCATGTTGTGAGAAGCAACTCATGTGGCATCCCCAAATAGAATTTCGGATTTGCATTTTTGCCCTCTTATTGGGGACAAAGAACAATCAAACTAAACCTGCTGCACCCATTGCAACATTTTAAAACTTTCTGTTTTCCATCATCTTCTAACTTTTTGTTTCATAGCGTGTTTATACAATGTACCTCGGGTTTGGCCTTAGCTTTGAATGTTCGCCCCTGTGGGGAAGACAATGTGTTCTGTCCTTACTTCAGGAAATACCAAGTCCTTAAAATGGTTGTTGGTATTCCCTGCTAAGCGTTCAGCATAACGGATAATCGCAATAGCTTGTTTACCCGTTCTGAATATAATATTACGAGTTTGAATAATGTTCCGGGTGCCTTCGGAGTGGCATTGCAGTGAGGTAGTACTCTAGCATTGGCATCAAACCGCGCTATCGGAAGGAGGCAAATACATCGACAAACTCTCCTCCACACATGTACATTACACACATGGATACACCCAATAAAACCCTTAAACCATAGTAGTTTTTCACACAAATGATGTCCTCACTTGATATGCTAAATAACATCTACATTGTATTTATCAAATTGAATTGAATTGTACCAAATTGATGATAAAATCTACTTTAAAAGCGTACAACATTTTATACTTCATTTTTAAACATACATGTAACATATTTAAGGTTCGAAAAATTATTCAAAAATATTGTATTCTAGACACGTGGTGGCATGGCTACGTATACTTATTATATATCGTAAGCGTCTGACTAACTTAAGTTTCGCTATACAGGTAGCAGCTGCAGGTGTTTACTGTATATCTAAAGCGGGCATTGACTGCGTCACTAAAGTGCTTGCACTGGGTATGTATCACGTTGGATTAAAATGCAAGAGAACAAAACTGTATCGTTATCAAATTCCATTCAAATATCTTTTTATTAAGATACATTATAGGTTTAAGTTCATTTTAATTATCTCCGTTAATATTCTCAAGATGAGAGAAACTGGGACTTTATGAATTTAAGATTCTTTTTATCCTTTATCTATTTAATAAGAAGAAGTAAAAGTATGGAATTAATCTTAAATTCTAATGGAAAGGAATGTAAAATGTACACAATTTAATAGACACAAGGTAATATTTGTTCGTAATGATATATATTTTTAGCTTTGGAACTTTTTTTTTCTCAGAATTGGCGGAATTTGGAGTGCGCGTGAATTCAGTGCGGTGCGTATTTCATTACTACTTGTTAAAATATTTATCTTCCGAACTGTCTGGAAAACATCATTACCAAACTAATAAATAACATAGCTGTATTACATCTGACCGACTATATAATAATCTCCCCGAATTTATGATTATAAGACAAAACTATTCTAAAACGAAGCTATAATCCATTCATTGTTGAACCGTTTATGTTGCTAGATATTTCTTTTTTATATATATATTTACAATGCTTTGTTACAGCCCTGCAACAATGCATACTGGCCTGTATGATGTCGACTTTGGACAAAACGTTGCGGTGAGTTTAATGTAATATCAAACGATGTATTACCACTGATTTTCGACATTTTTGACATTCTGCTGAGGTTGCGCCAACAGGTTTGTCGAACATCTTCTATCCGTCACGTTTGTTTGTCGAACATCTTCTATCCGTCACGTTTGTTTGTTGTGTCGAACATCTTCTATCCGTCACGTTTGTTTGTTGACATTTGAAGCAATTTACAGGTAACATAAAGCTTTAAACATGTTTGATGACAGTAAGCATAGGTACACAAGTCAATATGATGTCACCAATTTTGCCACATATTTGTCAATTGTCTAGGCAACGAAATTCAGTCTTAACTAATATGATTTTAAGGCATGGATAAACAGAATACGATCTCTAATAATATGATTAACCCTCAACTGAATTTCATTCATGATAAGAAGAAAATAAAATATTATTTTAAAAGTACCGAGCATTAGCGGTCATTGTGTATATCATAGCATGGTTTGGTTTTATTTACAATCATGTTCCTATTTTCAAAGATGTAAGTAGTTTTCTGGTATTTAACGGAAATGTTTTTGCTTGTTTCTTACACCCTTCCATGCAATATAATTATAACCATGCAACTATTGGTAAGCTTATTTTCCAACAAAAAATCGTGATGATACATTTCATAGGAAAACAAATGCAGTTTTTATTGTAAATGTTGTACATATTTTGTTGTAGAATGTGATGAAGAGTGTTATTTCTGAACACCCACTAGGAAGATTAGGTTTACCAGAAGAGGTGGCCAATGCTGTTGCATTCCTTGCCTGCGATCTATCCTCCTACAGTACCGGTAACTTCTTCTACGTGGATGGAGGGCGCCATTGTGTCGGTGCCAGATACAACCCCCATTTAAAGCCACAGTAGCTCGTGATTCTAGTCCATCACATTTACTGCTGTAACCAAATATCTAACATTCAATGGTTAAGGGAGAAATACATTCATAGTTAGAGTGGTTGGCTGCATTGCGATTTTTCGCCCATACCTATATATGTGATGTTAGTCAACTAAAAATTAGAAAAAAATATCATGGACATAAAGTTGTAGAAGATGAAATAAAATATATCTCTTCTAAAATACCTTTGGTAACTTATCTTTTTATATTTTATATTATATATATAGACACTGCAATACTATGAGCAGACAAAAGAGCTGAGCTAGCCTTATTTATTACATGTGTACCAGTGAAATACTGAAAATCATTTAATCTAGTGAAAGATATCACTTTAGCTGATTTGACCGATCAAAACACTGATTACAAACTACCATGAGAACAATAAGAAATAGACCATATGATCAAAGCCTGGTTAGCTTAACTATACGAACATCTGCCCAGAATAATCAGACCTTACAATGAGGGAATTTTCTATGGGGGAAACAAAACGTTCAATTCCTCAGTTAACATTCATTTTAAGGAAGCCAGCTGACTATGGAAGTCAGCAATTCTGCAAGTCCAAATTTAGGCTAAGCGATTGGCTGAAAGGATAAGATAACCAGGGTCATTTCTGACAGTGAAAGTGATTAAATATGAATGACACAGGTGTTGTTGATATCTGATCATCAGGAGAAGTGGTGACACAACAACTCGGCATTTTCCCCACTCCACACTATTTTGTGATCTGAGTTGATATCACGGGACGTTTATGAAATAAGGACATTTCGTTAGTAATTTGGCAAACATCATTAAATAAATGAACGAGGTACTTGATTTATAGAAATTAGTAATTAAAGGATTTTAAGGATGAGTTTTTGACATTTTATCAATATAAAAGCAGAAAGGACTATATTTTGTCGCGAGGGATTGTCTGATATACTAGTGGTAAAAGGATCCAGATCTAGTATTGTCAGCTCGATGTGTCGCTTCGCAATCCGGGGTAGGTTTTCGTAAAACAAAAATGTAATAAATAGAATATATAGCATTGCCTTCAGGAATACCATATATTTTTAACTCGTGTGGCTAATATTTTGATAGCTTTCAATCGTGTTGCGCACTCATGAAAGATATCAAACAAAATATGAACCACACTCGTGAAATATATTTGGTATTACAGAAGACAGTTAGATATCCTTTATTTACTTCATTTATTTACTTACAACATCATATTAGAAAGTAACTTCATCAACTTCCGATATATCTGCATTAATATTTCGAATAAACCTGAAGAGCCCTGTGAAGGGTGAAAGCAGCTAGTTTTTTAGTCGGTCGTTAATCTTATTTTTTCTATATTTACTTCCTTCACATGGACATTTAATCCTTTATTATCATACTAGAGTTCATATAGTCTATTGCATAAACCTAACTGTAACAAAAGACCATTTAAGTGCATATATACATGTATATATATCTTAAATTCTATACACTCTAATGGTAAATTATAACAGAAAACAATATTCCATCGTATTTTGCAGATTTGAAATAATTCCATAGCCACCTATAATTCAAATGATAAGGTTTTGCTAATATGAGAATGTATGTTAGAAATCTCTGTTCTCTGTAGTCTCCATAACGAAATATGACAAATATTAAGTTTGTTTTCATCGGATTAATTTGCGGAGTATGTATTGAAACAAAATGACAATGCAACATCGAACGAACGGTCAGTGTGCGAAAGTAAACCGTGGGGAAAATAATTGCTTATATCAACATTTAAACTTCCCTGATAATTCTATTTCGCCTCGGAATGACTGCATGTTAGACAAATAAATAATAAATAACTGTATACTTAGAACGCCTTACGGTAGACAACGGGAGGAACCTTACATAAGACATCATGAAACTGCTGCACAATATGGTTATGATTACCGTACATATTCTGTACGAAATTTGTCAAGTCCATGATGCAGTTTTACCAGCGAAAGAGTTTGTTCATTTCTCAGTGGAGACATTATTGATACAGACTACTGTTTCATATGGCGTCGAACTAGCTGAAGTACTACATGTAAGTATTGATACTATGACTTTTGAAGCCTATTCGAGAGGATATTCACTGCGCTACGAAAGCTCGGGAATTTCTTAAAGTCGAATTTGCCAATAATGGGATAGGTGGCATTAACATCAGTAATATGATATACAGCAATTCCGTCGAAGATAACACACCACCATACCTTTGCATAAAATACACTCAGTATATTTTGTAACGGTTATTCCGAACTAATTACTGCAACAACATGTCATTGGTACAATACTAATTGGTAGCTGGCAGTATGCAAACGGTATTTAGTACTACTGTAAAACATATGAATGATCTCGTCAAGTCGTAGGAGTCAAGCGTCTCTGCCATGCTTTCGCCACTAGATATGGCTAACGCACAGCCCGAACTGCATGTTTCTTTTAGTACCATGGATGTACTCGACCATATTTTGAAACAATGACTTTAATTCCTTTAAACTAACAGCAAACGAAGCAACAGCTGACTTCAGACGACCTAGAATAACCACTGTAATTCGGCTTGATACGTAATAAATGCCGATCTTAATGTAAACATAATGAAGAAGTACGAGTGGTTTCTTAAAGGGTCAAAATTATCGAATTTTTCCTTTTTCAATTTCAAGATACCGATCGTTAATCAGAAGACAATGGGTAAAACGTAATCATGTAGAGTTGGATTTTATAGCAGAGTGGGTAAAATGTATTAGTTTCATCATCATGAAGTACAAAATTTAAAACAAATCACAGGTACATTTTGTATGTGTTCCTAACTTTGTTGTCTAAACTATACTCAACGATCTTCTTAATAAGTATAAAGTTGTATCGGCAGAGAAGTACATGTTGTATCTAATAACTTGATCCTCGTCTGTTATTGTTTTTAATACCTGCTTGGTAATTAATGGACATTAGCTGCCCTGATAACCAAGGAAACATCTCCTTTGCATGTTCCATTACAAAGAATACAGACCAGCCTCGTTTTTATTTAATTCCGTTATCTAAACCTCTTATGATGTGCATGTGCCGGAGACAGGGTATGTTGGTGTATTTGCCTCCTGGTGATAGCGCGGAACTAATAGCGACTTATAATGTGTACTTTTAAATCAGAGTGTTGGTAGTATGCAGAAAACATTCTACATACAAATCCTGAAAAAGGCAGGGAAACTATGCATGTTTTTATGTGATTTAAGTGTTCTATGTTTTTCTGTGTCTCCATTAAAGATCAGATTGCTCCGTAAGTTTGACATCCTTATATTTTCATTGTTTCAAACCATTTGTTATTGATAAATATACTTAAAGAATGAATGAGAGTGAAATAACGCCTAAGAAGAAGGAACCAAAAAAAAGAGCTTCAAATGAGAAAGAGGTGTCATTTGCGATGTGTTGCTGTCATTGGAGTGAATTCAGGTTTCTCAACACTAGTATTCCCCAATAATGTGTTTCCAGGGAATGGAAATGATTTAAACTTGAACTTGTACTGACCTGGTGTGGCACCTGTCATGTATTCCACCAAATGCTGCAGAGTATGCAGGCCATCTACAATCTAAGATAAATAGTACAAGTCTTTAAATACAGTATACAAAGTGGATTCAACGTTTGATTCCATAGATAATAATATGTTGATTTATGCAATGACATGTCTCAATCGATAGGTGGATTTGTAGGCTGTACATGTCAGTATAATGTCCGTATTCATTAACATAAAGGATGGTGGTTGATAAGACTAGTTAATGGCCCAGTGTTTACCTTAACGTACCCAAATAGTGTGTCAGCAGGTAAGCCGAACGTGGGTTTTTTCTTGTTTGGGGTCTGACCAGAGCAGGGGGCAATGTACGAAATACTTTCTTTTTCTAATTTGTCAAGTACATGGATAGGATGATGTGTATTTTAACGAATCAACGTCTTGTATTAATGTATAACATAAACCAGTGTGGTTTTGCTTTTTATCAAATAATAAAATCTTCCTTTATTTTGAAACTGCCTTCGTCTGATCTTTATATATGAAATCCATTTTCTCATAATGATGAAGGTACATAATGATGTGACCCCCCTCTTTGTTTTGAAAATTGATCTAACATAGAGAGATCAGACGAGTAATGTACCTTCCTCCCCATGATATTCCAATTATTAAAATCTTAAATATTTGCGGATCAGAAGTAAAACCTTGTTAACTAATATCAGTCTTTATTTAAACAATCTGTAAAGCATTGTCCAAAAACGTTTATAAATGATATATATTTTATAAATGAAATCGGAGTGTTTGTTTTATTGTGTTTGTTGTGACAGCAGAATGTTGATATCAAAATGGTTTCGATTATGGATTTGGATTATTTTATTTGAAAGTGTTAATTTAAAAGTACCTTAACAGAACATTTCTGATCCATCCTTTTTTTGGTATGGCTAACGAACAAAAACAGATTTACTTTCGTTGTTGAAAATGGCAGAGGTTGATATTTCCTTTTAAATAATTGTTACAAATTCTCTATCAGAACAAACTTATCAAAATTCGCAGTTCAAAGTTGAAACAATATGAGTTAAACTCAACATCAGCAGTACACGTGGATGCTTTGGCTATTAAAATGTACAAATGAATTTGCTGAAATTGTCGATAACATCTGCTTCTTCAGCCTGATATCAATGTGTGATTTTCTGTTTCGTAAAGTGTGTGCCACTAATAATCATATACAAAAACTGTGCAAAAAAAGGTCGAAATAAACTTTTGTTTATTTGTATGATTCTTTACCCTATGAAATTAATTTAGTGGAATTATATAGGGTTTTATGCCGTAAAATACACTGCCAATATAACCTCCCATATTTTGACCAAAATTCCTTTTTATTACATACTTACTAATACATACGGGTTTTTTGTATACGCGATACGACACAATTGCTCTAACCCATATCAGCCATATCATATTCGGAACCCTTAGTTACCAACAGTTTAAAAATGGCTAATGCTGAGAAACAGTGACGAATGGGGGAGAGAACGTTAGAGTATCTTGTCAATAGGATTGTTGAGCTGGAATACCTAATTGAGCAAGAGAACACTCAATCCATTGTGCCAAAAGTATCTGCCGTCATTGGTACGATTAGCGATGTGGCGGCAGAGGAAGCAGAGGAAACAGAGCCTAAAGCTCTCGCCGTTGCAGCTGAAGCAGACGACACCTACAACTTTGTTTGAAGCATGCGGAACAGGAATACAGTCAGAAAGACCGAGTCTGACGTGAGGAAATGTATGGCATTTCTTTTGGTAAACAATGACACACGGAATCCAGAAGAAATTCCAAAACAGAAATTAAATACATACCTTGCAAGGTTTTTTATGAATGCGAAAATATCTGACGGTGATGATTATGAGCCAAATACCTTGAAATCTATTCAGAACAGCATACAGTGCCAGAGACCACAATGACAAAGCCCTAAAGAGGCGATACAGCAGAATTATCTCAGTACAGCGACAGTGATTCGGATTAGATGAGAGAAACTTTGAGATTGAATGAAAATTACTCCATATGTAATAAATATATTATAAACGAGTTATTGTTGTGTTTAGCGTTATCACTTTGTGAAATTTTTCGTTTTTCAAAATTCCAAAAGAAAACTTGATCATAAGATAGTAGATCTATCCGTATTTTATTAGTAAGTATGTAATAAACAGACTAAAAAATGCTTTTATATCACACCAAGTATCAACCCTCGACCAATATCAGCCCTCGGGCTGATATTGGAGTCTCAGGTTTATACTGAGTGTGATTTGGAAAAAGGCATGTTTTATTCTCTATATATTTTTACTTCGTGGACCAATGTATTCGTGGATGAAGATTACCCACGAAAATCAACGAAATTAAAACCTCCACGAATATAAGTGATTTCATAGTCATCATAGTCATGTTGAAATTACCGCTCTTCTACGATACATATATCAGCTTCTGAGGGAGCCCTCTTCATACTTTTGCTGATGACGTTTTTTATTATCTTGCTGAAAAATCTTTAAAAAAAATAATTAAAAAATAAAATCAACGAATCAAATCAAATTAAATTAATTTTTTCCTTTGATAGTCACATTTTCATTTATACTACGACACTCATGATTTAATTGTAGTTCTATTGTGAAATTTCATTAACGTTCGCAACCGTTGGATATCGACCTTCCGTTTGCACATTATTTCCCTAACGATTTATAAAATGAGTGGAATAATGCTTAACCTCTTCATGTAACCTTTAATTTCACAATTGAATTGATATTATTAAATAATTTATCAGTAACGTACTGCTACGGGGCTGGTTCGCCCACGATTTGGATTGCGTTTGCTAGCTGATCTTCATGATAGCAATGTGATACACTCACTAGTAGAGGATTAATGGGAGTGTATATCAAGGGCTTCTTTAGGGTGAAGTAAGGAGACACTCCTGTTTTTATTAGCCTCTCTTCCCTAGTGTAAATCTACTGTAAACTTGTCACACCGTTTCCTCGGCTATAGGATTCCCTGTCCTGTTCATGTAAATGCTTTAGTGTCAAGGGGGTTGGTTGTTACTGTCGTGGTAATGGCACAATATCCCACCATCACAGCCAAACATCGAATTATGACGCTTCAGAAGGATATCCAATAAGATCAAATAAGATTTGCAAAACTCTAGAGGATGTGATTGTCAATCTCAAAAGTAATGAACAAAACTGATGGAACACTATCGCAAAACCCAGGGCAATCCTTTCGTTCTTAATAAGTTATCAATAATTCTGTAAAGTAAAAATGCATGGCATAATCTTAGATAAACTGTTTTGGTTAACTTTGCAGATGAATCGGTAAAACAAAGTAGGTTAAACAAAGAAGTAAGGTAAAACATCTTTGATAAGGTCACGACATACATGTAAGATGGCTAGATCATTGCATGCTTTTAACTAATAAAATTCTCAACCAGGGGTGTCTACCAGAAATGATTCAATCTACGCAGAGAAAATGTTACGGTCGTCATTATAACTTGATTCCATATATAAGGTTACGGTATCTATCATGATTAAAACCATGGTTACTGGGTCTTTAATCGTTCGGTGTCCTATGATTAGCTGGATTCGACGGAACACAAGGTATAGAAGTAGGAACGTTTTACACTTCCTGAGCACGTGACTTTGCCTACAGTCTATGCAGGTTCTTTAAGTTTTTCGTTTTGTTTTGGTGTCTCTTCTATTTTATTTTTTTTGCGGGTCGAATTTGAATTCTTATTTTGTCTGAAAACGCCTGCTCTTCCCGAACACCTGGTCTTATCCTCCTTGTACCTTTTCAATGGTCCCCAATGCTATTCTTTCCTTTACTCTTATTTTGCCCTACTTCTGTCGATTTTGAGTTCGAATTTTGGTTTTGTTGTTCTCTTGTTATTTATTGTCGTTGTTTGTTAGTTTTATGTATATATATTTAATATATTAACATTTGCTCTGCATTTCCATTATATTACACAACCAAGGCCAGTTCCTTGTTTTGAGACCATAACACAGGCGTAGTGATATCTCCACGGGTCCACTAAATGCTGGATCACTTTTCCCCTCCGCACTAGCAACAGATTAGCACAAAAATCTACTAAAATTCAATCATATTTACCGTTTTATGTAAGACTATTATAAAATGTGAATTGAATATATTGATTGATTAAATTATCGAAACAGTATCAATATTTTAGTGATTATTTCCACGAACTATATATTTTTACGGGAAAAGTCACGAGACAACGATATGTGAGCAATTCCATAGGCTGTTCTACTTTTTGAACAAACACTGTGAAATTTGAATTTAAAAGTGTGTTGTGAACTTAGAAATGAAAATCTAAAAAATGTAAATATAAGCATAAAGCAGCATTCTGTTCCATGTTATGGTTCTATAACACAGAACAGGATTGGAGACAAATAATCAAATAATCATATAGTGTGTTATTCATTTTTCTGCAATCCTGCTAACGCGCGTTATTCGTTTTGTCTGCAATCCTGTTCCGTGTTAGAGGACCATAACACGGAACAGAATGCTGTTTTATGCTTAAATAAATGCCACAATATTTATATTTTTAACATTCTAACACAACTCTTACCTCTTCAACAAAATTTGAACTTATTTTTAACACAAACGATTAAAAAAAATCAACGCCAAATTTATACTGTATGGCGTGTTTGACGAGTTTTCATTTTGACACAATTTTGTTTATGTTTTGACACAATTTTAACAAAATTAACACAAATGTATTTATTAACACAATAGATTTTTCAACAAAAAATTTAAACTGCTTGCAGTTGTTTTGATTCTGTTGTTTTGATGTTTTTACACAAAAGTTTTAGTTTTTATCACCATTTGAACATTTTTTTCTTTATTTTTTTAACAAAATGTTAACGAGGCAACAACCATTGTTTATACAAAATTGAGTCCCTTTTCCCAAGGAAGTTCCAGACCAGATTTAGTTTAACTCCCACTATTCCCCGATTGGACCCCACTCCTCTGACCCTAGGGGGCCACACCTTCTGTTAATACAAAATTGAGAAACCTTTGGTGTAGGATGCTCCAGACCAAATTTGGTCAAACTCCACTGAGACTGAGACAAGTGGCATTTAAAGGGGAAAGTTGATGGATGGACGATGTACACTCCGTCATGGTCAGAAGGAAGATAAAAACAGTCTGTATTAAATTTGAAAAGGACCACTCAATTTATTTCAAACAACACAAGCATGTTTTTGTAAACACAGGTGTACACATACATAAATACATTTTCACATGTTTTCTTTTCTCCTCATAGAAACTGATGTTCAGACAATTGTATAACAGAAGATTTTAGTTTACATCACTTAGTATACTGATGAGCCTTGTGGCTATCTAGTTTACATCACTTAGTATACTGGTGAGCCTTGTGGCTATCTAGTTTACATCACTTAGTATACTGGTGAGTCTTGTGGCTATCTACTTTACACCACTTAGTATACTGGTGAGCCTTGTGGCAGGTATAAGGGGAAGTAAGTGTATTTACTGATGAGTCTTGTGGCAGGTATAAGGGGAAGTTAGTGTATTTAGTGTATTTACATTTAATAGTGGTTACCATTAATACAGTAAACATGTCTACAATTTATCAGAACATGAATACCTGCATACATTTCAATGATGACATATAAAGTTGAGCAATCTTCTTCAAAACAATGTCTTTATGAGGGACCTTTTGTTGTGCACTGTCAATTTCCTATATCTTTCCTGTGTGCTTCCTTTGCTGTGCGCTGTAACTTTTGTTGTATTTGGGAGTGCTATACATTTCTGATGTAATTGCTGTGCGCTGTAACATTTGTTGTATTTGGGAGTGCTATACATTTCTGATGTATTTGCTGTGTGCTGTAACTTTTTAGTGGATTTAGGAGTGCTATACATTTCTGATGTATTTGCTGTGTGCTGTAACATTTGGTGTATTTTGGAGTGCTATACATTTCTAATGTCATTGCTGTGTAGTGTATCTTTTTGGTGTATTTTGGAGTGC
>JAUMHH010183400.1:0-14798 GCA_032359455.1 Chlamys rubida | reverse complement strand
ACGTTTCCTTATTATACATGTATGATCCCTACACGTTTCCTTATTATACAGGTATGATCACTACACGTTTCCTTATTTTACATGTATGACCTCCCTACACGTTTCCCTATTATACAGGTATGATCCCGACACGTTTCCTTTTTATACTTGCAAATATGGGCCTTACCGTTTCCTGATTTTTTTATTTCTATATTTGTTAAACTATCATCATTTATATCCATAATGATTCACCATCAAAACGTTCGTAATACAATTCTGGATTTTAATCGGAGGGTAAATAGATTTAAAAAACAGCTCGATTCTGTCTTACTACAATGGCGGCCGGTCGAGTGTTTACGTAGCACGGGGGATACACCGGACCGCCATATTTGCAGTGTCTGTTTTCATTACGGAAAAATTCATTAACGAAATGTCCTGTTAGCATTTGGTATGTCTTTGTAATCACAACGTTACACGTTTAATCAATCAATGTAAAAAAATGTACACACTCAAATGATGGAACCAATTTGATTAAAATATCGAGAGAAGAGTAGAACTTAAATTTATCGCTCTTGCATAAAAGCGATTTTACAAATTTTTTTTTCATCAGCAACGGTTGTGTAATGGCGGAACACGACAGAAGCAATGCCATCCTGCACAAAGTTTATTTATGTTCCATTAAAGGAGTTGAATGAGCTTGCCTTTCATCACATTTTTATATAAAAAAAACTGTGTTTGACACAGGCTGTGTACGGTACATACGTCAAATGAATTTGAGAAAAACTCTAGTTTGACAAACGTTTGTGAGATACATCGACTTAACTGTCTTACTACCGATCAATGGAGTTAGATCACAATTCTCAATAGGCTACGAAGTACAGCAGAAAACCTCATAAATCCGAACTCCATCAAGCTTGAGAACTCCCCTCGGGATATTTCGTGTTAATCCGGAATTATCCGGAATCATATATGTCCGGATTAACGTATTTCAATAAATAAGTTTAAAAAAAATCGCAATTCGGATTTTCATATATTTCAGTACTACTGCCTATTTTGATTGGTCTTTCCTGTTCTAATCAATCCGAAAAAAGTCTTCTGTTTAAAAATATTATTATTAATACACTGTAATTTTTAACTTTCCAACGGATAAGAACTCGACCTGTTTATCTGGACAACTCGCCTAACGGACGCTTACGAATTTCTGACATTGCCTTCCTACTAGATATTATTGTCAACAATGACATTACTCCGAAAAAAACTCTGTTTTGCGGGAGTAATTCCATATAAAAGAGGTTCTACTTTACAGACGTGCAAAAGCAATACAAAAATGCGTATATCTAGAAGTTGTAATTCGACCGCTGCTAATGGGAATAATAGTTGAATATCGGATTAGTAAATATTTCTTGTAATCAGACCTGAACGGTTAAGTAATGGAGTAAAGTGCCCGCCGAGAGTTGCGCACAAATGTTTGCACATGTTATTGGAAATGTAATCACGAGAACGCCTACATTCACAAACTACTTATACTGGTTTACTGGTTAAAGCTTTCAGAGAGCGAACTTGTCAACAAATCTGGAGGGGTCGTTTGACGAGTGAGGCACTGGAGCGGATATTCATCGGTATTCAGTGTTTTGGCTTTGCCAAACAATGTATTTGTGGCCAATGGTTTTTGTCATCCTTATAAAGCTAGATCCTGGGCAAATAAGAAACGATTTTCGATGATTTTCACGAAGACACTTTCACGCATTAACACCATACATTGTTAAATGGTGTACCTACAATGTACGTTCTGAAAAATAACCAAATATACCATCGAATGCACTTGCGAAATTCTACAATGAAAGAAATAAACACACATGCACGCAACTGTGTTAATTTATCAAACAGAAGCACGTGCTAAGAACCACTACTAGCGTGTTTATTTTGTCCTTGCTCCCTCCCGTTGTAAAAAAAACCCTGATCATGTATATGGCGGACAAACTTGGCAAACAATCAACTTTGCGTTTACCAAGAGATTGTCTGGGTGCAGAAACTTACATTGTCATATTTAAAAGTCATTACTTTTCTTTTCCTCTATATTGTACTTTTGAAAAGGTTTGAAATGGCATACGCTCATTTTTTGCTTAAACTTCAAATTTAGGGAACAAAAGGTTTGCTATCAGTCAGTCTTAAAGCGACACTTGTGACAGATGGACGTCAAATAAACAGAATTATCAGATTAAAAAATGGAGTCATCTGGACGCAATAGACATCATTTACACTGGAGCGGAAACATGTTCGACAGAAATCGAAATTTCATTTGAAATGTTACAACGTGCACCAACTAATTTTAAGTAAATCTGATTACGTCATCATTAACATCGCTCGTTTCCGATTTGTTTAGACACACGTAATCATGTTCCTCCCAATCTAAAAATGCAAATTTATCATTGAACATGTTTCATTTAACAGCGGGCATAATTCGATTGAAAACTGGTGTAATTCTTGCAATATAAATGTCAACGAAAATTGAACAGAGACATGGATATTTTTTTTTCACTTTTAAAGCGTAAAAATAAATTGACCGGAAACATTACTTTAAAAAGAACCCCACATCGTTTTAAATGTTTTTGTAGTACTCAGTGATGTTATTTGTATCTTGTTTTATTCTCTTTGAAATATGTTTCACGGTTTTCAGAAAGGCTTTATATTCGGGCCAATAATATACGCTGCATGCCTCTTCAAATTGCAATAAACACAAGTTGTGTGTGATCTTAGTTCAGATATGTGATACATATATATATGACTGTCATCAATGGCGCGGTAAGCTTAGTATTAACATGAATGCAAAACTATCGCTGTAAAATCGAATCTGAATCATCTTTGTTTCCCCTTTATGCCTCGACCCCTTCGCATGATATTAGGTAGTTATAGCGTACGGTATTGGTATATGTCTATGCGTACAATTGTGTATTCGCGAACATAACGCCATTGTATTGTGAAGGTCCAAACCCTCTCTCAAAGTCATTTCAATGAGTACGAAATTGAATCTAGATTCCGTTTGTGTTCCCCTTTCATGGTAGCGTATCCCTTTAACAGACACTGGCGAGAACTAGCAATAGATATCGATCTGGCCTAAGAAGCACACTGGTGATGGAATGCAAGCGGCCGATCTATAATCATACACAGCTATGTCAAACCGACCATCCTCTGTCTTAAACTTCGCTCCTTCATCCCGAGATATAAGCTACTGGTAAAAGTCGAATTATTTAACGATACAGCTCTTTTTTTCGGTTTCAAAAGCTTTATTTTTTCAAGTCTTTCTCGACTTTACAGCACAATATATTATAGGAATACATAAAACCAACACTTCTCGCCTATATTAAACAAAGCAGAGAGACACAAATAATGACTCGCCAGACGCATGGCTAGCTTGCTGCCTCTAAGCTGCATTACATACAGCTTTCCACAGTTAACACTATATAGCTCTATATATAAGCCGGCACACTGCGTTCATCAACACGTGAAATCGGCGATTGTTTATAACAGGTTTTCCTCATAAAGTCACCGATTGTTGGTCTCGTCTTCCACGAGATCTATAAACCCTACATCATTGCTTGCTAAATCTGACTTCCATCCAATTTGCAGAAACGGTTGGGTTTTATTTCAACAAGTTCCTTCTTCCAAGATTTAGGACCATACATCATATAGACACCGCGATAGACCACGGACGGACTAAGGAGGAAAACCGGAGCCGGTACACAAAACCCGGAGGGATTATCGGATATTAGGCGCACGGATAGTGAAAAGTGACATTTATTAGAATGCTCGTTTTTCTTCTGGCATCACAGTAAAGATCTGTAAGTAACCCCCCAGAAACGTGAGATAATGGGGGATGAATATTGAGTACCTGTCTGCTTTTATCTCCTGTCTCACCTGAACAGCAGAGGAACGGAGGTTATATTGCTTGACAGGTAATATAGGCAAGGTATTGTCAATAAACCCTCGCCACAATACGATGCTTATATAAAACGCTGACCTAGCCGTACATACAAATATATATATACAGGTATGTACACAGAGTGTGTGCGTATGTGTGTATGTGTAATGTACTCGCATACAGTGAACCGGTAATGTGAAGATATTGTGTCAACAAACTTCACACCAAGTAGTGCGCGTTAGAGAATCGTACTGGACTTGTACGGTAAAGTCCCCCCCTACTGTCAGTAAATACTTTGACAACGGACCAGCGTGCTTGTGATTTTATTTTGTGATGGGCTCATAACAAAAATACTCGGGACGATATATAAACAGACGGGAAATCTCCAACAGAACCATGGTAAGTATATATAACAAACTTTTATCTTCAGTTTTCGGTTTAATCTTTATGTACGATGCAAACAAAAATGGAGATTATTTAAAAAAATTTACCTTGCCTGTCTTCATGTATATATGCATGACAGGAGTCGCTGTTGAGTTTACATTACATAGATAAAATGCTCATCCTTTTAAATAAAAGTTCTTGTCCGATATACACAAAGAGAGGATTATTTGCGAACATGCCCCGCAGTTGGTAGGATCATGATAGAATATATAGATAGCGGACAAAAATATACATATACCCCCTAAAACCACAGTGTTTGACAGGCGTGGCACATCTGACGAAAGATCTCCCTGACAGACTCAAAATTGGAATTAAAAACGAAAAAAATGTATAATTTTCATTCGGAGATAAGAGCACAGTATATATCCTGCAATCAATACCTGCATATAATTAGCTAGCCATAAACTTCCTACACAAGATTGGTCAACTTGACGCGGTACTGTAAACTACTATAGCAGGCAGACACTGTTTTTATGTGTAGCTAACTAATCATTTATAGTAACTATTAAAGATTTGTGCTGGTGCAGTTATAGACAGGTGACAGGAATTTACGGCTTTACGTTATTTCATACATGTTATATCTCATCTTGATTACGTTTATCTATCTGTTTATTAGTTCTTTCTTAGAGCAATTGCCATATGTAAAATGCATTACCCTGTATACATATAATGCAGTACTGGAGGGGTAAAGGGAGGGGGTGGTGGAGAGGGGGTGGGGGTGGGGGTTAATTCAAGGGGCGAGGGAACACTTTGGAAAAGGGGCGAAGATAAAAATAACCTACACTGTCCCCTCCCCACATCGCCCCACCCCACCCTAGCCCACTCCCTACCCCACCCCTCATTCGCCTCTTAAAACTTCACGGAAATTTCTAGTGTTACAATTTTAAAATATTTCCTCCTTATTTCCTCTGATTAATAAGTTATAAATATTTTAATAAGACCTATACTTAAGCTACTGTTAATTGCTCTAATCGAAATAATAATTAGCGAGATTTACATTTCTGGGCGAATGTTTATTGTCATTATAAATGAGAACGATACATTTATTCTTTTCATGAAAGGAAATGATACAGATTGGCGGAAATCAAAGTATTCATATTACATGTACGTCACACAACAGTCTGTCAATACCCCAAATATACAGTACCTACACACACTATCTCAGACCCCCCACCCCCAATTACAGTTCAACCACAACACAAATTACCATTCCACACATATGAATGTACTTCTTTTGATAAGGTAGGATTTTCTAGGTACCTTTGGGTTATCTCCCCTGTAATATAATAAAACATCTTCGTGGGGTGAGAACCGCAAAAACTGTTGATCTCAGAGGAATTCATTACTTATCAACTGATCGTATATAGGATATTAAACGACCGATTTAAAATTTCTGAAATTGGAAATTACTTGAAAGAGGTGAAAGCGTTTATTGGTCTGGAAATTCCACACTTAAGTGAATTTTTGGGTATTAAATTCGTCAATTTCCTAAGGACACCAATCAGTATTTAGGGTGCATCGAGTACAAGCAATGCCAAAATGGCATGAACTGACTTGACATGAAATATCTTAAGTGCCCGTTTCACGTATCGAGAGCAAGAATGAATACATTTCGGGTATGAAATTGATTTGAAATGAAATGGCTTACAATATTACAATAAGCCAAACCATGTATTGTGAACTGAGTGCATATATATATATATCGTCTTCTTCATAAGCCTGATCTTTGATAAACACGGGAAACGTCATCACATCTCTCACGTCTTAGACTGTCAACTGTTTCTTTATAGATGGAATTATATTTAAACACCAACAGATGTAGTTAAATAGCGGCCCTTATTTTCGATTTCAGGAGAGGTCGGGTGATATAGACATGAGACATTTTATTGACGGTGTGTCCGACTCTCCGTGTTTAAACATGCCCGATGTTTACACAAAGCCGAGCCATTATATAGTCAATACGCTGTTGTAGTGTTACAGGAATTTCGTGAAGTACCTTCTCAATTTCGGTGATTTTAACGATTTAAAAGTCTTAGTACCTTATTATTCACAAGGTAAGGCGCAGTTGATATGATAAAACACCAATCGGCAATTCACAATAGAATTATTAAATTGATATTTTTGCTTTTGAGATTGTAGATTATATATGTACGAAAGGAATTCAACAGAATTATATTCACACGTGAAGTATTATTGTGGTTTTCTTTCCGTGTGGTTTTCTTTCCGAAAAAAATGCGTGACTTTGTATCCAACAGTATAATGAACCACTTCGGATGATCCATTACAACTACATGTAAAACAATTCGCGTCTATGGTGAACAATGTAGTAGAAAAGACCTACAATTCAATCCATATTTTTTTTTATATAAACCACACACGTATCCCGCGGTACAATGTGTCAGACTCATATGAAAGCTTGACAGCTATTCGAATACTCTTGGGATTGTATAGATGTAGTGTAAACGCAGCTGTGCACCGGATCAATTAAAGACTGCATCGGGGAACTGAAACCATACTGGAGCATTGTGAAAAGCTGGCTCTGTCAATATTTAGATACCGTGTATCGCCAGGGTCTAACAAAGGAAGTTCACTGCCCCTAATCACAACATCACGGCTTCATTGAACAGCATAATCCCTCTTGATATTTATCTTCCGTGAAATGTACCGGAAGTGGTGTATTGGAAAACCGATCGGTCGCCATATGCAACAGTTTCTCAAGATATTATGACCTTAAATTGTTATTCAGTGTATTGATATTTGTAAATTCGGTTACCAGACCGCGAGAGTCCACATTTATCTAAGTCACACACGTGTACAATTGACAATAGGTAATAAACAGGATAATATTGATTTAAAAGCTCACTTTTTTTTCAAATATGCCGGATCAGGCAACATTATACGGAGCAGTATGGAAATCCGACCTTTGTCAGCAAAACCCTGGTACCCCGACACGTTGATAGCAACCCCAAGCTCCCGACCCTTGTCAGCTACTCCTAGCTCTCTTTCTTTAAGTCTAACTTAAAAAAAATGACACTTTAAAATAATTTAGGGAATTATTTTTGTCATATCCCCATCCGTCACAGGGGTGCACTGGGTTTGCTATTTGAGAGGGACCGCTTGTCTGGATGTCGTGCAATCCTACGAAAGGGAACGATTAATGTCGTACTTTAATGCACACAGTACACAAATGTATTACATAACGCTTCAGAATATCATCAATACTTAATTTTAATTTTGATCATATCCCATATCCGATATGCAGCGGATGTAGATGATTTTATTCCAGTCTCTGATATCTTCACCGAACCGATCGATTTACAATCATACAACCCTCTTGGTGTTATGGAAGCCGTCCTAGGACGTACACGACTACGACTGATGACAAGTGTTGTCGTGTGTATAACATCCTAACATCGGTCTATTATTCCTCTCTATTTGTCTTCTCTGGGTTGACAGTATTTCAGAGTGTAATAAACCAAGTTTAAACAAATAGTCACGTGTCTTGCCGCCTGTGTATTTAGGTAAAATCACTATTATGTCAGTTTCTATATGCGTTTCTATAGTTGACGAAGATTCTTGGATATTGTTGCTTAGGAGCAAATAATTAAAAAAAAATTGTATCAGTTTTTTCTTGCTTATTCTTTGGACGACCCCAAAATGGAGAGTAAGTGAAAAATCGGTAATTGATAAACTGTAACAACGATAATCGTTAGATAAATGAAACCAATTAATATATATATAATAGTCAGACTTACAACGATAATCGTTAGATAAATAAAAACAATTAATATATATTGTAGTCAGGCTAACAACGATAATCGTTAGATAAATAAAAACAATTAAAATATACAATAGTCAGGCTTACAACGATAATCGTTAGATAAATAAAAACAATAGTCAGACTAACAACGATAATCGTTAAATACATAAAAACAAAATATACAATAGTCAGGCTAACAACGATAATCGTTAAATACATAAAAACAAAATATACAATAGTCAGGCTAACAACGATAATCGTTAGATATATATTTTTTTATATATATATATAATAGTCAGACTAACAACGATAATCGTTAGATAAATAATAACAATTATTTTATATAATAGTCAGGCTAACAGCGATAATCGTTAGATACATAAAACCAATCAATATATATATATATTATAATCAGGCTAACAACGATAATAGATAAATAAAACAAATCAAAATATATAGTAGTCAGGTTTACAACGATAATCGTCAGATAAAAAAACGATACATCGCAATACGCTTAGACTCTTTTTTTATTATTGGGAAACATGTTAATTGAATTTAGTAAAATTAAACAAAAAACATTCGACGATGGCGTGAAAAGTTTTTAATGACCCAGAATATTAAAGGGCATTTTTGAATAAACAGAAGCATTGCTATTCTGTTAATGGGTGAGTTGCTGGAGTAAACAATATCATAATATATTTGTGTCATCTTTTATCTAGCTTGAATGTACGCTAGTGTTAAGTACACGTATCCGCTGATTTTTTCGACAATTGATTTTGGCAAGAAGTGAACAATGTATGCTTTGATTTGCATTTGATAGCCAACACTCCGAGCCAGGAGTTAATGATCTACATGTGTCGAGAATTAGGTTGTATTTGACTTGAAACTAGTCAACAATCGTTTGGCGAAAGCTACATTGTAATTGACTTAAAATAAGTCAACAATCATTTGGCGAGAACAAGGTTGAGATTGACTTAAACTAGTCAACACTAGGCGTACTTTTCTTCCACCAAGGCGGTCGGGGTTCGATTCCCCAATCGGACGTGAAAAGGTATAGGGTCACCTGCCCGACCACGTGGGTTTTCTCCGGGTACTCCGGTTTCCTCTCATACAAAGACCCTCCGCGCGCTAACATCCGGGCCAACAAGAGTGATTGATATAAGAAGAAATAATTTGTTTCATAATTGTTGTAAAACAATAAAACTAGGTTATGATTGAACCACGCTAGTTACTCTGCAATGCCTTGAAACTAGTCAACGATCGTTTTGCTGGATTCGTTAATATAGTGTTGCTCTGAAATGACTTCCAACCAGTCAATACTTTTAAGTCACGAGATTTACTGTAAAATTTAGTTCATAAATTACTTAAAGCCAGCCAACAGCCGTAAGAGTGTCGAAAACCATGGTGTAATTTAACCACGATTTTTGATTACTCTAAGATACCTTCAAGACAGCCAGAAATCTTTTAGACGTTAGAGTATGTCGAGAACAAGATTGTGATCGTGACGAGAGATCTGCTGAAAAGTAACTCTGAACCGACCCCGAGCTGGAGTTTTGTTTATTTTGGTAATGACCCGTACGCTAAATCAATTATTTACTATATAGATATAATAAATCCAGTAAGAAGGTATATATATAGTCTCTCTCTCTCTGCTAAATATATTTCATACAAAGCGTATCGGTATTTACAATAACACATTGACCTGAAATCACTAAATACTACAAAGTCGTATACTTAAACGTTCTTAAAACACCGCCATTAATGTATTGAGACTAGCATTCAGATACACAGCGTACGTTTAAGGCAGACTTGCGTCCCTATTATGATAACCAGTGTTGTTCTTTTGAATAAATAATCTATAAAATCAAACCTCAACCAGAATTTAAGCGATTCACTTTTTCTTGTTTGTTAATTGCTTATACATATTGCAATTGCACAGTTAAATCAAACATTTCATGCTAAGGACCATCAGCGAGGTTTTGTTTCTGTAGTAAACCAACATACACTTTGACTAACCAACTTCCTGTTTACCATGGATTCTGTGCTTGTCTGCGTAGAAAATCACATGTTTGTAAAAAGGCGGTTGATGTTTCGAAGCATCTTAGATAGAACAACTTGTGTAAAAATTGGATATGCTGCTGCTTTTGATGAAAGTGTCAGACTGACTCACGGTCTCAATATTATCTTCCTGATAGGGTTTGGTCTGGTTTAATGTTGTTTAACGTCCTATTAACAGCTAAGGTCATTTAAGGACGCGCCTCCACGTGTGTAGTGTAAGCGTGCATGCATGTATGTATGCCGGAGACAGGGTATGTTGGTGTACTTACCTCCTTGTGATAGCGCGGATCTGATGCCGACTTTATAGTGCTATCTTACTGAAATACCATGCCGAAGGTACCAAGCACAGCATCCCGCCCGGTCACATTATACTGACAACGGGTGAACCAGCTGTTTACCCATTACTCTAAATGCTGAACGTTAAGCAGACTTGAGCAGGTCTATTTAATGATGCGACTATAGATAAGCTCGAATTTTACATACAATTCAGTATAAGGAGCTACGATAGTATGTCTATATATATATGTCGCTCATTGTAAACTTACTGTCACAATCACAATCAATAAATACAATTCATGTCTTCGAAAATTTGATCAGATAAAATTGGTCTTATGTCAACTTTTATTTTTGAGAAAAACATTCTTGCAGTATCTGCTACATATATACATCACTTCGAACATTTCGTTACTGCATTTTTGAGGCTTTATTCGTGTTCGCATATAACATATCCGGGGTATGTTCTGTACTAGTCTATGTTTTCAAAGTTACATGTTTTCCGTTTTCTTTGATATACAATGTATGCACTTCCGGTATATATGTTGTATTTGTCTACGATAGGATGCGATAACATACGTACTTCCGGTTTTCTAGTATTCTTTGTTTCTGTAACGTGTCACTTAACAATATTTCATTCCAAAACGAAGTAAACGTTTAAAAGGAACAAGCGCCAGAAATGAACAGAGGGATTATCTAACAAAGATTAAACTTACGCAAATAATTCAAACAGTTCGTTTTGTAATGATTCCTGTATTTCTGGCAATGCCACGGGACTTCACGTGTCTTGACTAAAAGGCATGCTACTGACATCGAGGTCGGCCAGTGCAGGTCTGTTGTTACATGCACACCAGCACGCGCTTTATAACATAAATTACGGGTCGACGTAATATAGATCAATGAAAGAAGGCTAAAGTAACCAATAAATCCCCTGAAGCAAAAGCACGCTGCTCAGTTTCTCTCACGAACAATTTTTCATCGTCTAATTAGGACGCTGATTATGTGATTTTAGACATAGAACCCTACTTAACTAACACTCGAAGCACAATCGATTACACCGACCGTACATTTCCCTCTTGGTTTTAAAATAAACATTTCTGTTGGGCACTCCAGAGGGCAGGGACAGAGGCGCGAGAGAAGAGGCCGGTTAGAACAAGCTAGAGTAATGGTGCTCCATTATTAGGTAGAAACACTTGATTGATGACGGACGTTCCTGTTTTCGTCTCAGTATTTACCTTTCCTTATATAGCCACAGATAGATATTTTAAGGAATCGTTATAGATATACGGTCTATATATTTACCTTAAACGGTACGCGCCAAGAATCGGTACAAGGCACATAATGTATGAACTCTGATACGAGCATTTGTGCTAGAAAACAGAGAATCTGCATGACTCATAATTCATTTTTTTCACCAGCAACTCGAGATGTTCCGTATCAAACATTATGTTTATTCCTTATATCACATATCCTTATTTTTTCTAATATGTTTCTTTTTTTATAACCAGAGATCTTACGACAATACAAACTAATCCTAACCGACTGTATGAAGATCATATGCACACACACAACAGAAATAATTTAAGAATACAATTTATTATACATTCAATATATCAGAGAAGTGTTAACTGCTTCAACCAGACAACTGCAATTAGAATTCCAAGTGCCACTTTTTACTTGTCAAGAGCTGTACATCAAAAACATATTACCTGATACTTCAGTTATAAGTATGCTTGCTGTTTTTCAGTACGGTTTCGTCAACTACGCTCTCGAGCTTCTGGTTGTCCGGAATTTCGGTGAGGAAACATGGGAGAAAATCAAGTGAGTTATCTTTTTTCATTCTATGGCAAAATACATTAAGCTGAGAATATTATGTGGATGATAATGAGAAATGTTTTGTACGGATTATCCTGGTTTTCCATTAGTAGAACATGTATCAATTGTATTGCGTCTGTGCGTGTCGTCTGCGTACCCTAATCCTTGCCAGTAACAACGAAGTATCTACACAGACGTCTTGAGCTTGGCATACGTGTAGTTCTCTCTCTCCCACAGTGTGATCTGTGTTTTAAGCCTTAAAAAAGACTGAAAGATGTATGGGGATTGTTCAAATTACGAATGAAGAAATGATGGATGAATGGCTGAACGAGAGATTAATCGAAGGAATACGTACATGTATATGCATAAAAAGCGTAAATGAATGGACGTTATACCTCAATTGGATACGGTTTATTAGTCCAATCTTTACATTCCTCTCCAACTCTTACATGAGAAAAATACATACATGTATATAGACAAAATAGTAAAAAAAACTTGCTTGAATACAAATGTGTGTAAGAACTGCTTCCTTAAAATCAGAGAGGGAAGAAAGAACAACACATGTAGAACCGGTTGGTTATCATGAAAAATGTGTATTCAAACAAAGTTGTTTTTAATTCTGTTTTCGGATCAGTGTTAAATAATAAAATTATCTACACAATTAATTCACATATCGTCGGAAGTGGGTTGTTTCCCCTTAGTATGTGTCCCTGTAGGCTGATGTAATATTACGGTGATGTGGCGCTGTCTGTTTTGGGCAGAGAGAAAGATATATATACGGCTACATTATCCACAGATGGTGGGGTCATTCTAGGGCTTCTCCAGAGAGCCATCCTACTGAAGTGTCCTAATCTGTTTATGTAGATGACTCACCGCCATTTCACATTGTTCTGACAACGGGCTACCCGAGAGGGTACTCGATAGATAGCTCCTGATGTGGCTCCAGGAAAAGTGGACATTATTGAGTCACGATGATCTAACACAAACACACCAGGCAATTGCTAGGATATCAAAGGTCTTGTAAAGATGCTTTTACGTTGACGTTGGATAACCTAAATTCTCTTTATCCTGAAAAATGTTCCGGAGTAGAAAATACTGTAATGAAAACACTACAGGAACTGAATGGTGACCCCGTGTAACCTCCCTGTCTACTCCAATCACAAATCAGCTGTTTGTTATCATTTTTATTGATGTTTGGTGTCCTGGAAACATAAAGGGTCGTGTGAAGACACTAGTGTCCACAGATGACGGAGACTCCTACAGGTTCGGTACATAGGGTCGTGTGAAGACACTAGTGTCCACAGATGACGGAGACTCCTGCAGGTTCGGTACATAGGGTCGTGTGAAGACACTAGTGTCCACAGATGGCGGAGACTCCTGCAGGTTCGGTATATAGGGTCGTGTGAAGACACTAGTGTCCACAGATGGCGGGACTCCTACAGGTTCGGTACATAGGGTCGTGTGAGGACACTAGTGTCCACAGATGGCGGAGACTCCTGCAGGTTCGGTACATAGGGTCGTGTGAGGACACTAGTGTCCACAGATGACGGAGACTCCTGCAGTTTCGGGGAAAGACGTTGCCTGTTGTAGCACACTGCCTGCTGTCATAAGAGGCTACCCACTTTGGGATTCCTGCAGAATTGGATGACTTCGCCTACGTCTTCAGTTCAGGCGACATCGAAAAATATCCCAAAACAAAACGGAAAATAAAACACAAACCTGAACTACTGCCTCCACTGCAACACTTGGGATCCGTATCTTTTCATTTCTCACTTCTCTTCCCAATCTTTTCGGCAGTGTCTCCCTAGGCACCCGTCTTCATATATATATGACTTAAGCAGTTGATAGGACGTTAAACCCCAATACACGAAAACAAAAAACAACAAATAGATAATGGAGCACTTCAGGTGCCTCATTATGTCAAAGTACAATTTCCCCGGGATAACCAGGACACGATGACATTACACCTCACCGTGTCACCTGATTTTGGCTACGGGCCCGCCATCTCACCAGCAAGATGTAACAAAGGAGGAATAAAAATGTGGGCAAGAAAGAAAAGCAAATATTGAATTGCCAAGTGCCGCAATGGAAGCAATAGATCACTGAATTTTGTTCCTCCTATGTCCCCTTAGCAGACGACACAAAAAAAACCCGGATTCCGCAGATGTCCTTCATTACATGTAGTAGTGGCTTATGATGCTATGGGATACAACAGGCCAAGGCCCGTAATCATGAAACCGTTCTCAAGCTCAAGCATGGGTTTTGTGCTCAAGCCCAATTTCTCGTTTAGGTTTTAAATTAATAAACAAGTCTTATTTCATCAATGATTTGGAAACAAATTTGAAGAGACTTAAGGCAAAATACTGTTTTCAATGTTCACATTTGACTTTTTGATCATTTGAAATGTATTAAGCGAGTTTCAAGAAAGTTTGGTTTGAGCACAAAATCAATGCTTGAGCATGAGAACGGTTTTATGAATATTCCGTCTTTGCGTATTGCAGAGTTATCTTCTCTTGTGAGCAGGTATTGATTGTTACGTCATTGGTTTGT
>JAUMHH010183389.1:0-14800 GCA_032359455.1 Chlamys rubida | reverse complement strand
TATTCTACTACTCGTAGAGTGTAGAGATTGTCCTTATTCTACTACTCGTAGAGTGTAGAGATTGTCCTTATTCTACTGCGGGTGTGCGATGTCTGGGCGGTATAACACCGCCACCTTCACAACGTCTAGCTCTCCTACGGCCTTGTCAGCGACTGCAAACTGAACTATGGTGACCGTATATTTAAAAAAGTCATCTTAAATAGTTTCGCTAATGACTAACATGTCCACATGACCTATAATAATCTTCCTTTAATGACTTCATTAAATGACTTCCTTTAAGCCCATGGATCTCTTGTAAAGTCACTCTTTCCTCACTGCCACTCTCTGTAGATTTTTGGCCCGAGACAGAGGCAATATCACATGTGCACTTAAAATAATTTTGAGACAGAGGCAATATCACATGTGCACTTAAAATAATTTTGTAAACATCTTTTACTAATACAATTCCGTATTTTTGGACTGTATTAGTATCACAGACCGGGGCAAGTTAGGCGGCCCATTTTTACTGATTTAAGTCGTTCTGAACAGTCTAGTTTATTAAGTTTATTTTCCGATACAGGATCTCTATGACCCTCTCCACCGGTCTCAAACATGGGTTTTTTAATATATATATATACATGTACACATATATAAAAGTTCGATTACGGACATCACACGTTTAACAAGTTATGTTAGCTCTGTAATTATAAACAATTTCCTGATCAATCCAGTGTTTATCGAGTCTGTTCTTAAATGTGTTTATCGATAGTGCTGATATCACATCCTCTGGAAGACTGTTCCATAGTTTTACTATTCGAAGAGAAAAGACGTTTTTCCTTATTTCAATGTTTGAATGTTGTGGGTAGAGTGTTTTGGAATGTCCCCTGGTACCATGTCTTTCGGAATAGTCCTGCCACAATTTAAGGAAATCTGTTGCGATCATAGACACCACCCATTACCTTGTATACTTCTATGACATCACCTCTTGCACGTCTGTAACTCAAAGTAGGTAGATTAAGTCTGTTTAGCCGCTCCGGATCCCTAAATCCCGATATTTGTTTCGTTGTCCTTCGTTGAACTCTTTCCAGCATTTCAATATGTCTAGCTCTATATGGGTATCATACCCTGTTTGCACATTCTAGAAGAAATCTAACTATAGTTTATATAAAAGCGGAAAAGTGCGTTCATTCATATATTGAAACATTCGTCGAATGACAGCGAACATTGAATTTGCCTTTTTTTACCTGCGCATTTATTTGGTCTTCAAATGTTAGGGCATTTTCTACAATCACTCCAAGATCCTTTTCATGGCATACTTCTTTTAATGCTTCATTGTTTAGGTAATATATTCGTTCACTCGACGCACGACCTATGTGCATAGATTTACATTTTTCAGGATGAAATTTCAGCAGTCATTTGTCGCTCCACTCTGAGAGTCTTTTCATATCCGCTTGGACATTATTCCTTCAATCCTACGTATCACTTTGTATATTTTAATATCATCAGCAAAAAGGTAGCCGGTAGAGTTGATATTATCTGGAAGATCATTTATGTAAAGTACGAACAGAATGGGTCCAAGCACGGATACTTTCTTTTTGAAACGAAACTTGTCGTCCATTTAATAACCTGTTCACTTAACCCATACGATGTCATTTTACTTATTAATATTTTATATGGAACGGTTTCAAAAGCTTTTTGAAAGTCCATGTAGATGCAATCTATATATAAACCTTTATCTAAAGCATCTGTCCATCTGTCCAGTACCTTAAGAAGCAGTAGAGAAGTTGATCTGCCTGGAAGGAATTCGTATTGCCTCGGCGAAAGTAGCTCATTTTGCTTCATATGATCTACTACGTGTCTCCGCTAGGTCGTCTATGATCTTACAAACCGACATTGTCCTTCTAGTAATCTGTGGAATATCACCTTCATTTGACGGTTCCTTAACAAAAATGATGCAAGTACATTTGCATTTACTTTATCCGTAACCGCTTTGCGCGACTGATCATTTATGGGTACGGTTTAGAGGTCGCGGATATCACTTTTAGTTTTAGATTTGGAGCGAATGTACCTCCAGATAGCTTTCGGGCTCTGTTTGCATCAGCTGTAAGGTTCTGTTCGAAATGTATGTGTACATAGATCATTTGGAAGAGAAATTATTGCCTTTCATAAAATAATAACAAAACGGCGAATATGTCCATATTTGAAGGATTATTTCACCTTTTTCTGTCTGTACACAGATGGGTAAGCAAGTGTTACCTATAGGCAATTAGGCGTATAATTATGACGTCATAAAGCATGCACCGTCAGATTTTCCCGCCAAGACTTTCCATGACTGTGTTGAATGGGCCGATACTGCCCAGCCCAAATTAATATTTACAAGATACAAGACACAAGAAACTTTATTTAACGTCGCATGTGATCAAACAGAGAAACATTAGCGCTGTAGCGCTATTTTTGCGGCAAACATGATAAAAAGCAAACAGAAAACAACAAACTAGCTATACACTATCACAGAAAGCTAGCACATAATCAGCGAGTAAAACATACAATAACATAGCAGCATATAATTAAATATCACAGGCACTGCATTTAAAGTACTATACTAAACATGATGTAATGAGATAATAGTGAACATCTGCATATCACACAGGTGTTGCTATATAATAGGAGGGTTAAAGTACTACAAGTGTAATGTACACTACATGCTATTAGCAAAAGAGTAAAAATTGACATAATATACACTAATATAGTGTAAATTAAAATAAGACGACAAGGTCTAGTAATTAAAAACATATTGAGCTGTTATGATGATTAGAAGAGAGGGCTAGAAACTATGCTGCCAGTTATTGGTATATAAAAGCGCCATGCAAAGCAGAAGTTAAGCTAAATAGGTAGGTAAATAAATAAATAGACAAATACAGCAGGTAACTAGTAATAAAGAAAAAAACACTGAAAAACATTAAAACTCTAAACACAGGTACAGATACGACATGAGCAAACAGGGCCATCCCAGGAGTGCAGCAGTCTGGCAAACTCTGGATAACTATCCACCTTCCTCAAATGGTTTGGCAGACTGTTCCGCAGCCGGGTGGCATCATAGCGAAAAGACTTCAGTCCATAACTGGCTGTTCTTACTCTTGGTAGCTCCAGCTGCCTTTCATTCCTGAGGTTATAAAAAGACGATTTCAAGGTTAAAATATTGCATAAATAATCCGGAGCTGCATTGGTAATAGTTTTAAAAAATCTTTACAAGCCATGGTTTTCATTCTGTTTATATGAAGAACAGATAAGTTAGCTTTCTATAAAAGTTCTGAAACTGGCGATATGAAGTCATCCTCAATAAAACGAATGGCTCTTTCTTGTATCTTATCCATCTTCCTTGTGGAATTTAAATTGCAGAAATGCCATGCCATGGGACAATATTTAAAATTTGAAATCCCCTGCTTGCTTAGATTGCAGCCAATCCGTTTTAACACACATTACTGTTTAGTTGCTTTCTTGCAAATGTTTGACACATGAAAGTCAAACTTTAAGTTAAAATCAATTTCTACACCCAAAAGTTTACATTTTCACACTTTACAACATGGTCTTTAATAGTATATGAAGATATCATATTACGTTTTTTTCCCAATTGATATAGCCTGAAATTTGTCAGAATTGGCCTTTATACCATTATCCTCGAACCACTTGATTAAAATATTACTCTCCCCTTTAGGTG
Organism: Chlamys rubida; assembly: GCA_032359455.1. Taxonomy (NCBI): domain Eukaryota; kingdom Metazoa; phylum Mollusca; class Bivalvia; order Pectinida; family Pectinidae; genus Chlamys; species Chlamys rubida. Next base: position 11,103 of record JAUMHH010183389.1, on the reverse strand, counting down.
TATTCTTTAATTGAACAGGGTCAGAGTCAATATACGACAGTCTGTTATCATCTGCATACTTATAGAGGGTACCCTTATGAACATAGGACAAAATGTTATTTATAAAAATATTTAAAAATTAAAGGTCCTAAAATAGATCCCTGAGGTACCCCCCTCTCCAACTGCTCCCAGTCAGAGACATTGGACCCCAGCCTAGTCCGCTGAAATCTGCCCCCGAGATAGCTACTGATGAGACCGACTGCGGCCTCGTCCAACCCATAAGCAGTCAGCTTCTCGAGCAGCAGCCCGTGAGGAATACAGTCGAAGGCCTTGGAGAGATCCATGAGGATAGCACCTACATACTTGTTCTCATCCAAGGCCCTTCGCCAGTCCTCAAGGAGACGCAGCAGGGTAGACTGGCATCCATATCCCTTCCTGAAAGCAGCAAGAAAAGGATTAAATATATGATTAAAAAAGTTGGTTAATTGATCATGTAAAATTCTCTCAAAAATCTTTGAAGTAGATGATAAAATACTGACAGGTCTGTAATTCTGTTTGTCAAGTGGATCCTTCTTTTTAAAAATTGGAACAACCTGTGCCAGCTTTAAATTATGAGGAAAAGACTTGGTTTCCAGGCAGTGATTAAATAAAGTGGCAAAGGTAGAGCTTAAGGAAGAAGAACCTGCCTTAAGAACCTTAGCAGGAATACCATCAACACCTACAGACTTTTTACAATCAAGCTTACAGATAATCTTTGCTACACTATCTGCATTAACTGGTTGAAAACTGTAGGAACTTTCACCCTGTACATTATCTTTAATAGCGCAGATGCTACTGTGGGTTTCTAGAGTTTGGTTATCCAGGGTGTTTCCAATACCATCAGCAACATGTACAAAGTAATCATTACAAATATCACAAACCTCTCTCTGGTTTGAAATAACCTGATCATTTTCGCAGACAATTGTAGTAACACCGCTTGATTTGACTTTATTTGATAGAAACGGCTTCACTGTGGGCCAGAAGCCCTTAGATTTGGCATCACCTGCACATCTCTCGAAAAAGTACATGTATTTTCTTATAGACTGCCTCCGCAACTTAACCATCAAATTTCTCTGTTTTCGGTACTTTTCATTACTCCTACATATTGTATTTATTAAATAACATCCGTTTTCTAAAAGCTGCTTTGCGGAGTTCACTGTTAAAATAAGGTGGCTTGATGAGTTTGGGTTTTTTCTCAACAATAGGTATATGGGCGTCCATCTTCACGCTGTAAATACTCGTGTGCCCAATACATATCATCCAAGTCATCAAAGATAAAAGATACATGAAAAGGTGTAAAAGATAAATCACTTTTAAAAGAACTCTCATTGAATTGTTTTAAAACTTCTGGATTTGACCTTTTGTTGTTTGACCTTCGGTACTGCACCCTTAATAACAGTTCCAATAATGTTGTGCCAATCGCGCGTACCACAGCTAAGATTAAAAGTATTAAAACAAAACATTGGACTATTAGTAAGGAATTACATCAACAAGAGAAGGCGCGCAGTCTTTTACAAAGCATGTTGCAGTTTTAACAAGATTAGTTAGGTCAAACATATCACACAGATCATTTATAGGTCTACCTCTAGAGGGTTGCAGTACATCACAATTTAAATCTCCTAAAATCAAGAGTTTGTTAAATTTGGTGGAGATTTTGTCGGGACCTTATGTCGTACTGTCAATAAAAACATCATTCTTAACAGACGGGGTTTGTAGGAACCTACAATAGCTCATTTTCTGTTCATCACGGTACATTCAATAACCAGGGACTCCGTATCATTGAATACCAGCCCTGTGTCGAGCTGGTAAATCAGTCTGTACATAAGCCAGAAGCCCGCCTCCATGAGCATTTCTGTCTTTACGAAAGGATCTGTATCCCGTGATGTGTTTTGTAAGAAAGTATCATCTAGTTTGGTCTCTCCTATAAACAGCAAATCACACAGACAGTCGTTTAAAATACCTGTTATGTCCACGAACTTGTTCCAAAGGATGTTAATGTTCAGATAACAGACGATAATGCTGTCTTTGCAACGCTTGTTTATGTCTCTCAGCTCGTGGTAGATTTCAGGCGTCTCGAGATCATTGTTTTACATCTGTCGGGTTTCCGGATGTGTGCAAAGGGAGATTACTCTCATCTACACTCGTAATGTGTATTGGGTTAGTATCGATAGATGAAGTGTCAAACCCATCACTTGTCATGGAAATATCAAAGAATGAATCAGTAAACTGGGGAAGTGTAAATTTAAGGCAGTTCCAGTCACTACTAGAGTTTCCTAGGCAAATGTAGTCGGAAACAGTCATGTTTATACACTTCCTATGGTGCCAAAGCGAGCAACCATCGAACCAAATCCCGTGCTGGTTAGACCTGACTGGCTTGGAACACACGCCACATGGGTTTTTAGTTGGACCGGGATTTAAGGAGACATCTACGGACAATAAAAGAGTCATTGTGAACCAAGAAGAACATTTGGATCTGATGGATGGCTGGGGATCCAATTACCTTTGTTCGATATGGCGGGAGTGGCACTAGATTTTGCAATCTGGTATAAAGGTAATCTGACGCTATCAAAGCCACGACTTTCCCAGTTTTCACTTAAAATGTAATCACTGATATTGGTAAAATGTTCGTCGTTGGTTAAGACAATTTCCACGGGGTAAAAACGTAAAAATATTATAAAAACAGTCAGAGCTGTCACCTGCCATTGCGCACTGGTCGCTATCCTAATCATTGAAAGATGGGGCATTTACACTGCGAATGTTACGGAGATCAGTATACAAGGAAAAGTACGATGATTTGTCGGTAGAGATGAGACATTTATCCGATCGTAAAGGTTTCATATGTAATATAAGTCTTCATCATAAACTTATTCACTGTCGTCCCTTAATATCAAACATCCATTTTACCCTGCACAATCAATCTTTATTGTAAGATAGCCAATTAATATGAACAAAAACGACAACAAACGGACTGGTTCTATGTGTGCGTGTTACTAAATTGACAATCAATATATTATTTTATTTGTCGCTGACATTTTGTCATGATGGGATCAAAATCGTAACCTCGTTCTCAATATCCAGGGGAAAGATAAATATCCATATTAGTTCAAAGATATTTGATTATTACTGCATGTCTTATATCAAAACAGGCACAAGTCACTGTCTTATATCAAAACAGGCAACATTTCTCAGCTGCTCCTGCAGCGCAATATTTTCAAAGATACTGCATTCATTAGCGCAAGGACAATACACCATATGCATTATGCATATTAGGAATATTTTTTGATAGATAAAATGACAAGATACCTAGTGCAATACTGGATATCTTTGAGCATAATATAATTGTGCTTTTTAATATTACCAATCTATTAAAAACAAATCAACAACCAGTATAATTTCCTTTAACCTGCTACGAGTTGTTCAACTTTTTTGTTAACCCCTAGTAGGTAAAACCCTGGCTCCGATTACTCTAAGTTGGTTAGAGTTGATAAGTAAGTTGGGAAATCTTTCAGCAAAATCAGATTTCACTGCTATAGATTTGCTGAGACAAATAAAATTGATGTGTTTTGTACATATACATTTTCTTACCCTGTCCCATACGTATACAATGTACATGGCCACTCCTGTGTCATACATATACATTTGCATACCCTATTCCATACGTATACAGTGTACATTGCCCATACTGTGCTATGCATTTACATTGTATATAGTCTTACCCTGTTTTGTTCGTATACAATGCACATAGCTCCTCCTGTGCTATATTGATACATCATCTTACAATGCTCCATACGTATACAATGTACATGGCCGCTCGTTTGCTATACTTGTACATATACATAGTCTTACCCTTTTTCATTGCAATGTACATGTCCCCCCCCCCCCGAGTGTTTTGCATACACATTGTCTTATCCTGTTCTGTACGTCTACAATGTACATTGCCCCTCCTGTGCTATACATATTCATTGTCTTACCCTGTTCCATACTTATACAATGTCCATTGCCCCTCCTGTGCTATGCATATACATAGTATTATTGTGTTCCATTCGTTTACAATGTGCATTGCCCCTCCTGCATGCTATATATATATATATATTCTTATCCTGTTCTGTACGTATACAATGTACACGGCGACTCCTGTGCTTTACATAAACATGGTCCATGGTCTTATCCTGTTCCATACGTATACAATGTGCATGGCCCCTCCTTTGCTATAAATATATATTCTCTTATCCTGTTCCTTTCGTATACAATGTACATTTACCCTCATGTTCTATACATGTACATAGTCTTATCACTGTTCCATACATATACAATGTGCATTGCGCCTATTGTGCTATACATATACATTGTCTTACCCAGTTCCATACGTATAAAATGTACATCGCCCGTCCTGTGCTATACATATACATTGTCTTACCCTGTTTCATTCGTATACAATGTACATTGCCCGTCCTGTGCTATACATATACATTGTCTTACCCTGTTTCATACGTATACAATGTACATGGCCCGTCCTGTGCTATACATATACATTGTCTTACACTGTTTCATACGTATACAATGAACATGGCCCGTCCTGTGCTATACATATACATTGTCTTACCCTATTCCATTCGTATACAATGTACGTTGCCCCTCCTGTGCTATACATATACATTGTCATACCCTGTTTCATACGTATACAATGTACACGGCCCCTTCTGTGCTATGCATATACATTGTCTTACCCTATTCCATTCGTATACAATGTACATTGCCCCTCCTGTTCTATTCATATACATTGTCTTACCCTGTTCCATACGTATACAATGTATATGGCCCCTCCTGTGCTATACATATACAATGTCTTACCCTGTTCCATACGTAAACAATGTATATGGCCCCTTCCTGTGATTACAAGATACATTTTTATTACCCTGTTCCATTCGTTTACAATGTACATGGCCCATCCTGTGCTATACATATGCATTGTCTTATCCTGTTCCATACGTATACAATGTACTTGGCCACTTCTGTGCTATACATATACATAGTCTTACCGTGTTCCATTCGTATACAATGTACGTTGCCCTTCCTGTGCTATACATATACATTGTCGTACCCTGTTCCATTCGTATACAATGTACGTTGCCCCTCCTGTGCTACAGATATGCATTGTCTTATCCTGTTCCATACGTATACAATGTACATTGCCCGTCCTGTGCTATACATATACATTGTCTTACCCTGTTCCATTCGTATACAATGTACATTGTCCTTCCTGTGCTATACATATTCATTGTCTTACCCTGTTCCATACATATACAATGTACATTGCCCCTTCCTGTGATTACAAGATACATTGTCTTACCCTGTTCAATTCGTATACAATGTAAATTGCCCCTCCTGTGCTATATATATACATTGTCTTACCCTGTTCCATACATATACAATGTACATTGCCTCTTCCTGTGATTACAAGATACATTGTCTTACCCTGTTCCATTCGTATACAATGTACATTGCCCTTCCTGTGCTATACATATACATTGTCTTACCCTGTTCCATTCGTATACAATGTACATGGCCCCTCCTATGCTATACATATACATTGTTGTATCCTGTTCCATTCGTATACACAGTACATTGCCCCTCCTATGCTATACATATACATCGTCTTATCCTGTTCCATACGTATACAATGTACATGGCCCCTCCTATGCTATACATGTACATTGTCTTATCCTGTTCCATACCTATAGAAGGAACATTACAGCTACAGACAATACCAAACAAGCCAGATATTGTCGCACTGCGACATCTCCCATCGGTCGTGATGGATGGGGTGCTGTGTAGTTAAATGGCCGAAGTAGACATACATGTACATCTTGACCCTATCTTTTACCGAACTGAAGCTGTTTTCTCAGATTTGAACATCAGCCTTCAATCCTCCAGCATTTAAGTGTATGCCAGCACTTGAGCTGTCTTAATGAAAGGCAACCAAACCATTTATCTATAGAAATATCACACGGACATTTTGTGATAAATTAGTGCTGAAATTAATTGTGTAAATAATTGCTTTTTCATGAAAAACTTTAATCATACCATCTATTTTTAAATTTATATTTCGAATCGTTCATATCTAGCAACTCAAGTGTGACGTAATACAAAACACATTTATATGCCGTTTAGACGGAGTTTGGTCATATACATTATACATTATCCTTAATTGTAACATTATCCTTAATTGTAATTATCTACGTCACTATCTATATCCTTTGTGACATTTAAGATCAGAATCATGGGTGAAGTTTGTGTATCCCTAAGCACGTACACTTTGTAAACTTACATTGCTATTGTCCATCACATTACATAACAGGATAAGTGTAATAATACAACACTGACCACGGGTAATTGGTCTTACAATTAGTGACACCTGTCACTCAAAGCTCAGGTACCTTTATTGCACGTACATGTATTTAACTGTGATATGTTGTATTGTAAATCAGTTAGGTTCTAGACTCTGTACGGAACACATCGGGAATATTTTGGGCACTCCAGAATATCCCGCCGTCAAGTCAAAAGTTATCCCCTTTTAAATTTCAAAGTTAAACTTTTTATCAACTTTTACGTCATTATTTCGACGAGACAAAACGTGCAGGAAAACACTGTGTTATAAGCAGGAGAATTGATTTCGGCAATGTGGTCAAATAACGTCTGCAGTCTCCACAATGACCGTAGCATTGAACGATAATGTTTCAGGTGCAGTTTCAGACGTTTCTGTCTACAAATGTGGGATTGGGAAGATGAGAAGGCATATACTTGGGTAGGAGGGCAGGGGGTTTAAAAGACTCGGAGGGGAAAGGAACGGATACTTAGATAAGAAGATCAAAGTGGATTTGGTCAGTTGGAAATGGGGGAAAGAAAGATAGAATGAATACGATAAAGATGAAATGTTAAGAGAGAGACAAATGAAGGGGATGGGAGGTGGGAAAGAAGGAAGAGGGGAAGGTAAGGAAAGGAAGAGATTGCGTTCACAATCATTCATGCAGTGTATGACACACGCCTTTGAATTACGCAAGTTACATATGATGAGAGCTTGAGGAAAATCCCAATCATCATTATCGTTTTACATTTCTCAATCATCTCTCCTGAATAAAGACATTGCGTGGACTTTCAATTTGGGAAGCTATTTAGGAAACTTGAGCGTACAACTGTATTGGAGTTACGTGCACTATTACGTGAATTCCATTTGTATTTTGAAATAGAGCTTCTACTTGAATCAAGCAAAAATGTACTCCGACAAAGAGACGGAAAAAGTTATTTGAACAATGTTGATAGCATGATTAGCCTACTGACTGGAGGCCAGACAGCAGACGTACATCATTGTGATCTGTCGTATATATCTACAGACAGCGCGTAGTAATGTGTTTGTGATGCTTTGAAACCTATTTATTGTTATAAATATTACTCGTACGTTACTAAAATCCTACAATTAATGTTATTTTTAGTTTAACAGAACGAGATCAATAAGTTTAAGTCTATTCAAGATGATTCTGAACATTATTTGTTGTATTGGAGTGTTCTCCCCTGTAACGAGAACTGATTCATGGTGCTATCAGAAGACTGTTCTATACTACTGGCATTTACTTAATAGAAGGTCGAACATGTAATTCTAATTAATCAATCATACATCTCTTGTAAACTTTATTTGAAAATTACATCCATAATAGGCCATAGGACCAATCAACATACAAAGAAAAGTTTAGAGAAATTAAACACCTGATAAGTACTGGTGTCTAACTTTTCTAGTATATCCATTTACAGGTAATGATATAGCATCAACTGGTGACATATGTTGACAGTCTACGCAGCAACACTGTATGGTGACATATGTTGTACAGTCTACGCAGCAACACTGTATGGTGACATATGTTGTACAGTCTACGCAGCAACACTGTATGGTGACATATATCGCCTCTCCGGTGATTTAGGAACATCTTCCTTTTCCTTGTCGTTTGGTCTTTTAATTCACCGCCGCATCAAGCACTTGTGAAATAGCAGATTGACCCGAACCGTTAAGGAATGTTAATAGCACTTGTAGTTGTGTACATGTACAGTTTTTGAAAAGCGTACATGTACATAAATGTGTTGTATTACAGTTGTATTGTGTACATGTACAGTATTTAAAAAGTGTACATGTACGCAAATGTCTTATATTGTAGTTGTATTGTGTACATGTACATAAATGCATTATATTGTAGTTGTTGTGTGTTGGTGCTATCGGCCATCGTATTTTACACATTAATATCCTGATTTTCTCATCGTCATGTTTTACATAGGACAATCAAATTCCACTAGGATACGCTTTTATATCGGATTGTAATCCTACCAGGGCCCATGTTATTTCTATGCATTGATACACAACAATAATACATGCATATATTAATACGCAGATTAGCTTTCACTTGCATTACCATGTGTACAGGAAAATTTGTTTGAAAATGGAACTATGCTACATTGTACATTTTAGAATAATAAAATTAATAGAGTGACCAGTGATGTTTTGCTTTAAACATTAATTTGATTATTTTTCTTCTACTTATATTTTGATTTAAATTTACATAATTAATATTTTAACGTTCATCAATTTTGACACTGAAATAAATAAATCATGATTTTCAAATCGTGAGATATTGCCAAAAGTCTGCGAAAAAACAGCTTTTCCAATTTAAAAAAAAAGATGTTCGAAAGTTCTTCACTGAAGCTATGGAGGACACATATATGGTAAACGATGTCACACTGTACCATGTTATTAATCGATGTACCATTACGTGTGTGATCACGTGTTCACCTCTTTTGTGCTTTTTGATTGTTGTCACGTGATCACCACTGTTTAACATGTATAGTAGCAATGCCTGTGTGATCACGTGATCACCACTGTAGTAGCAATGCCTGTGTGATCACGTGGTCAACACTGTTTTACATGTATAGTATAGCAATGCCTGTGTGATTACGTGGTCAACACTGTTTTACATGTATAGTATAGCAATGCCTGAGTGATCACGTGGTCAACACTGTTTTACATGTATAGTATAGCAATGCCTGTGTGATCACGTGATCACCACTGTAGTAGCAATGCCTGAGTGATCACGTGGTCACCACTGTTTTACATGTATAGTATAGCAATGCCTGTGTGATCACGTGATTACCACTGTAGTAGCAATGCCTGAGTGATCACGTGGTCAACACTGTTTTACATGTATAGTATAGCAATGCCTGAGTGATCACGTCGTCACCACTGTTTTACATGTATAGTATAGCAATGCCTGAGTGATCACGTCGTCACCACCAACTATAGGACTCTGTTTGAGTTATCAGGTGGTCAAAAATGAGTAGGCAATGCATTGGAGCATGATGAGTTGGTCACCATTGATGTGTCAAACCTTATGTAATAAGGTAGTTATCATCAATGTTGCATGGCCATCTCGTGGACGTCACACCCGATCTGGCAACCCTTGCGTGATTTGTACGATCATGTGGTTACCAGTGATGCTTCATTGTCCATGTGTGATCACAAGTTCACAATATATGGGGCAACCTCGTGTTCAACACTAAGTTAAATCATGTTTACTGCATACTTCCCACCTCTCGCAATGGAAAAAGTGCGGGTAATAAATCATTTGCTGCCACAGTCCACTGCACACCTAATCCCCTTTCATGGCCAATCACTTGACCATGAAAGGGGATGGCGTGCACTGGCCTGGCCTGTAACAGTAGTACCTGTAGGAAAAAGGGGGAGATAACAACCATCAAGGGAAAAATACATTGGAGAAAATAATTTAATGATATATCATTTTTTTACAACGTAATTTTAATTTCCTAGTCTGTTTTTTAATCAATTTGTGAAATTAATTAATCAATTCATTCATTCATTCATTCATTCATTCATTCATTCATTCATCTTACTTCATATAAATAGTACAACATTCTATACATCGAACATACATGTCTCCCAAAGACGTTTCTCATCCTCCAGCGTCAGGTTGTCAGTATGGCGTACGATTCCTTTTCCTTTTGAAGCTAACTCCTTCATAAAGACTTTGTGTACTGATATCCATTAAATCAGCATAACTTTGTGATGGTTCCAATAGAAAATTCCCCAAATCATCATCATCCGAAAAAACACTTGTATCCATTATGAAGGATACACTCAGACTGGGCTATTGAGAATAAAGACAAACTTACCTGGTTCTGATTAGTACTCACTCACACAGGTACGTGTAAATTATCTGCAGTGTAGGGTAGGTAAAATGATTGTTCAGGTGAACATTTTTTACTCAATTTTTCTGTTTTGTTCGAGTTGGGAAGCACGAGTAAGCCAGTTATTGCATGATTTCTCGCCAATCGGGACTTATTACACCCTCGCCTCGCTCAGGTGTAATACATCCCTTATTACTCGAAAACCATGCAATAACCTTTACATGTTACACTCTGTGTCATCACTCTAGCGATCTCATTTCTCAATGGAATTTCAAGAAACTTCATACAAGTATTTAGTATGACAATGCCTTGAATAGTTTTACATTTCGGGTTTCTACGTTGAAGGTCAAGGTTGCTGTTACTTTTTTTAGAAAAGAACTTTGTCATCGTTCTACCGACTTCATTCCTCAACTGAATTTCATGAAACTTGATACAAGTATGGAGTTTTTATCAAGTGACTATTTTTAGTGTTTACATTTCATTAATTAGGATGGATCTGATCAAGTCAGTTGATAGGGTCAGTTTGGTGGTTTGCTGTTTGCTGCTCAGATATAAGGGTCCAGTAGCTGATTAGAAAGAGATACGGTCAAAGGTTATGAGCCTCCCTGGTGTGGTATCTTCAGGCATCAGAAGGGTTAGATATAAATAGGAATGTGGTCATTCTGAGGGATTGAGATACAAATAGGTTTGTGGTCATTCTGAGGGGGGTTAGATATATATAGGTATGTGGTCATTTTGAGGGAGGTGAGATATAAATAGGTTTGTGGTCATTTTGAGGGATTGATATATAAATAGGTTTGTGGTCATTTTGAGGGACTGGTGTATTAATAGGTATGAGGTCAT
>JAUMHH010183378.1:0-14801 GCA_032359455.1 Chlamys rubida | reverse complement strand
GAGTCTGTAACTAGTGATACAGAACAGTACATCACAGGCACCTAGTGTTCAGATATCTAAACAGGATGTATGAGAAACAGAGTCTGTAACTAGTGATACAGAACAGTACATCACAGGCACCTAGTGTTCAGATATCTAAACAGGATGTATGAGAAACAGAGTCTGTAACTAGTGATACAGAACAGTACATCACAGGCACCTAGTGTTCAGATATCTAAACAGGATGTATGAGAAACAGAGTCTGTAACTAGTGATACAGAACAGTACATCACAGGCACCTAGTGTTCAGATATCTAAACAGGATGTATGAGAAATAGAACCTTTAACTAGTGATACAGGGCAGTACATTATAGGCACTATCATTCAGATATCTACCTGATTGGTTTGAGTAAAATAGAATTTGTGACTAACAATACAGAAAACTATATCACATACTCGTTTACAGCATTCAGATACCATGCATGAGAAACAGAATGTACACAGATACAGAAGAGAAGTGTACAACACCTACTGTTGAGCTATCTAGGCAGCAAGTATGAGGACTGTTATCTGTATGAAATGATACATGACAGTACTTCACAAACACCTTATAGTGTTCAGATAGCTTAAGCTTCTACATGTGTAGTATAAAAAACAGATTCTGTTAAACAGATTCTGTAAAATAAAAGGCACATATGCATGAGCTCAAAATATAGTGTGGTTTGTATAATTTTACCTTTTCAATAGTTCAGCAAATTTCAGCTACCTGTATTACCTGTACAGTATAAGGATTTTTTTTATTTTTTTTAAATTATCAATGATTTTATGGTGTAATTAAAGATTTACTATCAGTATTTTAAATGGCAATATATTTCTTCTATTTCAGATTTTCTGCACAGTTTGGCTCAACATCTGTTCAGTTGAATTTCCAAAATGGAGTACAAGACATTGTAGGAGGTATAAAAATCCAGCGAAGGAAAAATGTGATGGATGTTCTACAGCCATAGGAGGGTTATGTGTGTGTCTGTGGCGGTGCCTTAATAGGGTCTATTCCAAGTGTTTGAAGGAGCCAGATAAGCACCAGGGGAAATAGCGCTGGTGTACCAGGCTAAGGGAGCATTAGAATGTTTTTGTCGAGAGTGGGAGATTTTGTTGTATATGTGATGACATTAGAGCTTCTCTACAGGTTTTTGTGAACACAGTGCCAGCATTCTGCATTTTCATCTGATACCATCGAAAAAAACTATTACATTTAACATGCTTGTGCAACATGACCAAAATTTCTGTATCTCTTTATAATATTCAGAATGATAATGGAGTAATTACAGTCTTCTTGTCAACACCAAGAATGCTGTTGTGAATTTGAGGTGTTGACATTTATTGAAAGAGAATTTTTTGTAGATGATACTTTTTCAAAAGAATATAGGTATAAGCATCCATTTACAGTATTTCATCAAATATTGGTTGTAGTCAGTTGACATTTTACATTTTAATACTATATACACATGCACAGAATGTTACTCTGCATTTATTGAGTTGTAAACAAATAAAAAATCATAAATTTTAATTCATAGTTTGCAAAATCTGTTTAGGAACAGTTCCATAGACATCATATAAACAACAAAATATATGGCTTATATCGGTGAAATTTTTACACGTGGCGTATGTTTGTGTTGAGTCTGAGTGGTGAATATTATATACAGATATTGTGATGTCACTAAAGCTTATACATATAGTGCTATTTATACAACGTTAGAATTGGATCTGTAACATTGTTAACTCATTATATTGCAGTGCTAGATATCTTGTATTAGCCAGAATTTTTGTTTCCTTTTTTACCGATATTTTGTTTGTGCATTTATTTACCATCAACCTGAACCAAGTAAAGTTAGACGACCAATTCCATATCATAATCATTTTATTTTATTTACTCAAAACCAGATAATATGAATTTTTCCAATTTAAAGGAATGTGACTTCTAGTCCAATGATATTCGATCATACATGTAATTTGAATCCTGGTACAATTATAGCCTATACTGTAGAATTTACACCAACGGTACCACCATATTATCAAGTGAAATGAAATTTTTTTATGTTTTTTTTTATATGCAATGTATAGTACTTTCAATTTGTAAACAAAAAATCCTTTCCAAAATATCGCAATTTTATTTGAAACCAATTTGTTTTTGTAATGTAAGTTGACTATTTACACTTATAAAAGTAATCAGATCTTCTTGAAGATGAATCCAATCTACCATCAAGTGCTATTTATCATTCTATATACAGTATGTAGGCAGATTACTGTTATCACCAGCTTCAGTTTGATACAACTGTAGTACAGTGTAAGGGTTGGTGCGTTTCTCCCTCTGACGAGTTATGGTGCCGTTTAGAGTGTATGGTTACGAGGTATGACGAGGGCTGGTTTGTATGCATTGTTACTGGTGCCTTATTGGCTGCTGATCTGTTATACTATGTATTTAGATCTGTTGTTTACATGTTTAGACTATATTTAGACAAACATGTTCTTTGTTGTTATTTTTCATTTCATGCATTTGTTTTTATAGCACAGTCATTTCTGCAATGCTATGTGCCTTTTTGGGCTCAAAAGAATTTGGCTCCATAAACTAAAGATTTGCCTGATTAAAAGGCAATGCCTTGGAAGTTTTTTTGTTTAAAGTAACCAATATCTTTGAATCGTCAACATATTGGCTAGGTCAAAGAATACTTTGCTACCTGTGTTTCATATTTTCATTTGGAATGCCCACATTCAATCTGATAACTGCAAATATCTCCCTTTGTTCTTCTCTCATTTTTTGTATCATGACCAATAAAATGTACCTTTATACAATTATATCCCTATACACTGTAGACTAGTGGACCAGATGTTATAGCGCGGGTATATACACATAAAGAAGGATGTGTCTGTCTATTCGACCAGCATGCCTACATTGATTACTCAAATGTTTGACTAGTAAAATTACCAGATATGACAAACTTGGCCAATCAATTTTAATTTCATATCATTAATAACTGTCGGTCATTAAAGACACATGTATATACACATTATTAAATAATTAATGTGAGACAAATACCTGGGTATGCTAAAGTAAAATATTTATGAATGATCACTGCGTTTTTCTTTTCCATTTCGCATGGTTTAGTAAGATAGGAGCTCATGACATTTTTACTGTTGATATCATACCGCCATTGTGTAATTCACGTTCACTATATCTTTTTTTTTCATTTAATTTTGAGACGAGACTAGCGAATATTAGTACAGGAGGTATACATACGGTACCTTTAATACAAATTAACTGGCTCCTATCTAAACACAAAAGGTTGTAAAGGTAGAACCATGGAACACAGTAGTGCCCATAAATGTTGTTGTTGTGGACAGTATGTAAACCAGGCGAGTTATCTCAGAAATCCAAAACATATAAGAACCTCAGGTTTTAGTTGCTTATCCAAGTATGTTATGACTTAGTTTGTAGTTAGTTTGTAACTACATGTATAACATTTTTTTCACTAAGATATACATGTAATTGATTGAGAAATACAGTGAGATATGTCATGAGCAATTAAAGTTAAAATGCAATGGAAATGGAAATTTCTTGGTGAATGGATCAAGCATTTTTTTATTTAAAGAATCAGGAAAAATGAAAATGTGGATCAATGAGATCCCTCAACGTCAGATTTTAAAACCAAAAAGTCAGATTTAGCTCCCTATTATATGAATGACAATGTGTTATTTTATTTCATGTTATATTTAAACATCTGATAAAGTTGATGTACCGTATAGATATATTGTTCAAATGATGTCAGGATAACATATTTCTTAAAGATAATTACATGACAGTGAAACTTTTATTATCACATTATTTATTATTGCTTTAAATCAAAAACTATAATATTGTGTTTGTGTAGACCCCCAAAGAGACCATTACAGACTTCCCTGTTATCAAGACGGTTGGAAAAATGTCATTGATGTCAACAGCTTGATTCTGTTGCAGAGAACTGTCTTTGTTGTAAAAACGGAGAACTGTCTCCATCTCAGACTGTAAGTTGGGAAACATTGGTTGTATGGTTAGGAAAATATCTCTAGAGAAATATCTCTGATATAGAGAAATATATCTTGTAGAGACATATCTTTGTAGTAGAGAAATATCTCTAGTAATGAACATTTTCTGTAGTAGAGAAGTATCTCTGCAGTAGAGAATTATCTCTGCAGTAGAGAATTATCTCTGCAGTAGAAAAATATCTCTGAAGTAGAGAATTATCTCTAGTAAAGAAGTTCTTTCTTGTAGGGAGAATATCTCTGTTGGTAGAGAAATATGTTGAGTAGAGAAACATATGTTTTAGAGAAATGTCTCGGTTTTAGAGAACTTCTCCGTTGCAGAGAAGCTATTTCTCTTGTAGAGAACTGTTTCTGTTGTAGCCTCAGTTTTTTTCCTCTGTGTATTATACATTTTGTTGTAACCTGTAAATGTTAAGTTTGTAGTGTTAGTATCATATGATATACACATTGTGTTTTTTTGTATTTTTTGTAACCAGGGCTTTCTATCACCTTGTATAATTAGTTGTCCACGTTTAGGCCCAGATCTTCAAACACAGGTTAGTTGATCATGAGGATCACCACAGACAAGTAACCACAAATTTCATTTACGTGGGGAAAAAAATCCTTTATTGAAAGGAACTGTCGTACTTTTCAAGCCATCAAGCATTGATCGGTTCTTGTTGCTGTAATTCTGAATATTTTAAAAAGAAAAACGTTTTTTTCTCTCTCAAAACTTAAGATGTTTGATGAAGAAAATTCAAGGTGCCTCAATAAACAATACAAATAAAGAAGTAATGCTTCGCCAATGTTTTGATGAAAGACATTTTTAATATTTTGAATACAGTCAAACATTAGTATGTGGGAGTTGTTGGGATCGTAAGAAATGGAGTAATGAAAATTTAGGTGGCCCAGAAACAATAAAGTCATATCAGGCCTGATAAACACGAATAAAGGCACACTTATGTAAGTAATAGAGATATTCGTTTGGCTGAATATCACAACATATTTAATGATGAAACATTAAAACAATCACAAATGTTGGGATGTAACTTTGTGATTGTGATCAGCTTTACCCTTGAGTTTAGTGACTGGGCCTGCATTTGTACATCACTAGGAGTTGATGCTGTGATGTGTATCAACTGTACATGTTGTATTGTATAATTTGATATTTTACCTTCTACTTAATGAGTTAGATTGTACATATCGTAGGAAGCTCATTGATATAAAGTCACTCTTCATAGTTAAATATTACGTTTATATGATTTAGACTTAAATTCGATTTTTCATCTGCTCATTTTGCGACAATCTTCATTTACTTATTTCTGATATTCTTTTTCCACTGATGTGCTGAAGCTTGTAGGGAGTCAGAGGTCACAACAGTCTGAATACATTGTCAATCAGGAACCGTTGGCACTTTCTGTTAACGAGAAAATACTCGTTTACGGAAAGTGTTGACGGTTCCCGATTGAATACATTGCATATCAATGTGTAAGGTGCCAATCTAAATCGAGGCATGTATGCCTCATGTAGGATCGAGTGTCATTTTTCGCCAGTAGTGGTTTTCAGGATGTGTTTTGTGTAGAATTCAGGAATACACACACTCTAACCTTAACCACACTGCATTCCCAACTAGGGCTATGTATGTGCTCCTCAACCTGCTCCAATCACTTAACTCGGAGAGTTTTTAGAACATGTAGTACATCCCCCCCACCCCCCATATGTGAGAGCTGTTAGAAATATACACACTCTAGACTACCAACCCATACTATATTTCCAGTCTTACACCATTAGCCGTGAACCCAATCCATTGCCTTCCCTCAAACCCCAGAGCTTAAAGGAGTAAATGCATTTGAAACTGAGCCCCACCCCTCACTTCTGTCATGTCTAAGGGCTATTAGAAATGCATATACTTGAACCCAAACCCTACCTGAACTTCCTTACCTCAAATCTGAGAACTTTTAGAATTTATTTTTGATTGGTCAATGGTGCATGATTTTAAAAATTAATTGCCTTGTTAATTTTGGAGAACTTTTGTTTCAATCAGGGATTAAAATGTTGATTAAAAACATTGAAATGATCAGGAATTTCCATGATTTACATGTTATGCATTTCTGGAATTAAAGAGAAACATAGTTGTTTTGTTTACTAAGTTTTAAAGATTAATGGTTTTTCTTTCACACTGTAGAAGATTGTTATTTCTCCGACGCTGTATAGTTGTCGCCTGATTGTTATTAAGATTTCCAATGAGAGTTTTTTTCTACATAACTTTTACAACTGTATTCGTTATCATTGTCACATAAAGCTTAAGGTGTATCCAATGTCAGAGTTGCATTTATTAATTATTATCCATTGAACAAAGTTTAGTGCTCTTCAGTTTAAATTTGATTTAGCAGTGCTAAATCACTCAATGTTTTGAAGGACATAATTTGTTTACCGGTACTTGATTTGTTGAATGTTTAAAAATTCATGTATTGAAAGAGTTTCACTACTCATTCAGACCATGCATATAGTTTCATTTCTCAACAATGAAGGATCATGATAAACTAAATTTCAAATTTCATTTTGTGATAAAAAGAAGTATTGTAAAAAGAATCTTGGTTGCAGAGAACCTATCTGTTAAAGAAAAATGTCTCTTGCAGAGTTTGGCATGTTCTTTAAGACAACATTCCATTTTGGACTCCTTCAGATTGCTTCATGATACTGATTTGGGGCTGTTCTTACAAACTCATTTGTATAGCACTTAGTATCAGAGTTCATTGCATTTCTTTCTGAAAAATGTCATAAAAAGGAATTTTATTGTTGAATTGTTCACTGCAATAATCTGAACATCTGTATTACATTCTTTATTGCATGAATATCATTTAAAGTTAATTTAGGATTTTTCTATAGATATATTTTTGTTGTAGAATCAGAAAATCATGACAGACTGAAAAAAAAAATGTCCTAATAGAAAATATTTCTTTCTGATGGATTTAAAAAAATTAAATTTATCATGTTACTGAGGTTGCAGTACCAGGTAAAGTTATTTATGGAAATATGTAAAGTTCACTAGGCCTGAGATTTGCCGTCATATTCACTTACTGATTTGCTAACATATTTACTCATACCTGTGATATAAGCCCAGGGACTCTGTGTGCCACCTGTACGTACATGTAACATTGGGCTGTATAATGAAACATTTTCCATATTACATGTAGCTCATACGTTATTGTGCATATGCAAATTATAATACTGATGACATACAACCAAATTCAGTACTTCAAAATTCTTAATAGCTTATCCATTGTTGTAAATTAATATATTACTTGTTTGTGTTGTTTGTATGTGTGGCTAAACAAATAATGGAGGACTTGTATTAATTAGGATCATTCCAATATAATTGAAAATGGACATATTTTTAATTTCAATTTCATGATTCCAATTTTATTGGATGAAAATTGGCAGGAGCAGTGTATGGCTTATGTATATCTTACTGGAGATCTGAACCATTAAACATAGACATTCTCGCATAAGAAAAATATAAGATATGATATTTTGTCCGAGATATGTTCTGGGGAGGAAGGATTTAAAGTCCTTAGAGAAAAGATTAAAGGTCAAATAGGCGTTGGCCCCAGTTTCATGAACCTTTCTTATCGTAATTTTCTCTTTTTGAAAGGATTGCTTAAATTCAAAGGAAAAATCTCAAGTTAGAAAAACTTTTCCTAAACTAATTATTAATGGTTTTGAATGTTAAAACACAAGTTAAAGAAATTCCTTAAGTTAGGGAGCATATATGAAATTGAGTACATTGTTAATTAATTGCTGTAGGAATAATTTCTTGCTCCAAAATTGACCAATATATGTAAAATCTACAATACAGCACAAGGCGGGGTGTAGTATTGGACATGGAATTGGTCACCAGTCAAGTACATGTTGTGTATGAGACTGTTCAGTGGGAATGAAGAGTACGTACCGATATCTAGATATGTTGAAGGAGAACCATATCTAAATACGTTACTCCAGAACACTATATACTAGGTTTGTTTTGTCTAGGGGCTTCTCTATTCATTCTATTTTATACATAATGCTAGAACAAGAAAGAAATTAAGAATCACAACGATGTGTTAATTGCTGAAACTTTTGATTGGTTTCAAATCTGTATAAGATTATCTGAAATCAATAACAATCCAATGAAATGGGACTTACCCTAGTATATTTTATATCTTAGTGTAATTTATAGCAGTATTATGAAGCTAAGCTTTGCTAAAATATGACATATACCCAATGTAGTAGCTATACTATCATAGAGATACTATACTTTTTAGTCTATTTTCTATTCCAAGAACAGGCTGTGCTTTTTATATATGATTTACTAATATTTTGTATTCGCTTTCAAGTTTGATTGTACATAGAAAGTCAATTGCTAGTCCCTAAGATCTCGCATAAACTATGTTGTGGAGAGTGCAGTAATATCGTATCATGTCAAGATGGAATAAATATGTACAAACAGAAAATGTGATTTTCATTCAGAAAAAAGTTTTGTTTTTTCTTTTTGCAAAAATGCAGAGATTCTTCGTATTAAGTTTCCTTCCTTGTCTTTTATTAAGGGGACATTGAAGAAGTGAAGAATACAAGAACAGACCTGCAGTATCCCACTGAATGTGTATCGTAAAAGATGACTAATGTGGGGCGCCCTACGAAGGGGAAGGGGATATGGAAGAGACCAGAATTGATCTGCAGCCCCTATTACAATGCATTGGATCTATCTCGTTTCCTATCTTTTCCGTCTTCTTTCTTTTCTTTCTACTTTCTGTTTCTGGCAGTGTCTCCCTAGGCACCTGTCCCGATATGATGCTGGCTGTTGTAAGGATGTTAAACCCAAAACAACTACTACAATTTAATGTTCATTTACCAGTAATGTAACAAGGCATATGGCCAATGATACAGGTCCCTTCACATGTGGCCATAACGATACAGGAATGAGGTCATTATAGACCAATGACAAAAAAAAAAAGTAACAGTGACCTTCAACTTGATGTTTGCACCCTGAAATGTGAACATGTCGGAGGTACATGTATTCTCAAACTTGATCAATATATACATGTATATGAAACAGAGAAGGTGACCTTGACCTTAGTGTCCAGGAATATGAACTTGGTTGAGGTTTTCTCATACTGGAACCAGTATATAAAATTTGATCAATGTCCATCCAGCAATGGAGTCACCAGAGTGATGACAAAAATATATTCTATAAATTGTAATGGTGACCTTGAACTTGGTACCCAAAATCATGAACTTGTTTAAAGTATTTTCATGCTTTAACCATATATGTTGATCAAAATCTTTTTAGAAATGAAGTCTCTATAGCAATGACAATGCTTTTCTATAAATAGTAACAGTCACTTTGACCGTGGAATATAAACTAGTATTCTATTAGTTGACCAATACAAAAATTCAGAAATAAAGTCACTAGAGTGATGACAAAATGTGGACATATGTACGTACAAACAGAAGTTATCTCCCCTCCATGTGTGAGGCGATAATAACAAAGTACTGGTTCATGGTTTAGATAGTAACAGAATTTAAAGGGATATTTACCAATAGCACAATTTATCCTCTGTACCAGGTATATCACTATCCATGGTTTGCATAAAGGTTAAAGGCCATCACATAATGATGGACCAACTTTAGACTATTCTAATTTTCATTGAATGATTACCCCTTTCTAGCTTTAAATCTAACAATTTTGGGGTCAAAGATCAGTTGTAGTTACTTCTTTGAAAATTAATTCAAGACTCATCAGACGGTGGGTTATTCAAATCACCCTGCATTCGTGGTCCGTCATTCTGTTCGTCTTGAAGAAAAAATTCTTGTTAGTGCTATTTCTCAGGAAGTAATCATAAATTGATGGATTTTCTAAAATTTAAGATGTAGGTTCCTCATGGTCCCTATTTATGCATATCAAATTTTAGGACTGATCACGAAACCAAGATGGCCGACAGGAATCCATCTTGAATTTGAGAGTTAAAAGTTTGTTTGACCATTTCTCAAAAAGTACTGTAGAGATCTGAAAACCAAGATGTTGGACAGGTGGCTGTCTTTCTCAAATTCAATGTGCTCAACTTTTGAGACTTATCAGAAGAACAAGATGGCTGCCAGGCAAACTGACCAAACAGCTATGAGTAAAGAAGAGAAAAGATCAAACTGACAGAACTTTTAAATGAAGATGGTACGATGGTGGGCGCCAAGATCCCTGTAGAACCATGAAAAGTTATATGACTATCCATGGAATGAGATTGAAGACTTGATATTTGTTCCAAAAGGGTCATGGTGACCTGCATGCCCCTTAAAAATTGATTCTAAAATCCAAGGGTTTTGCTCTCGATACACAAACAAAATCAAGACGAGACATTATACAGTTTATTGTCAATACAAACTGTATCCACCATTAAATATCACACAATCTTTCATCATCTGAAATACAGCATTCAAAAACTCAATTTCATTTCAATTCACTCATTTAACACCTTCCATTTCTCTCCATCATTCACTAGCAGGTAGTGTATGTCACCACTTGCCCTAAGGCAAGTGTAATCTAACTCGTTACAATCAACCAGCAAATTCCTGACATTCACTCTCACAACAATAATGTTACAGAAACAATGAAAAGGATGCATTAAATAGACAATACATGTGATGTCACATAATTCATTAATTTTCATTGAAGTTGGCTGAAATCTACTAAATTTTGATACTTCAATTTGCAGTTAAGTATAAAGGTGATGGGCAAGAAAAACAAAAGGCCAAAGGGCCTGAATGGCTCACCTGCTCTTTACTTATATTATATCAGATATGTTACTTGTACTTATCTTGAACTTTCACCCAAGTATCTTTCAACCAAAAGGGCATGCCTGATATTTGACCATAGGCCTGAAGAAACTTGGTTAGTTTTGTAGTACATGTGCAGAAGTTGTATATTAGCAGTAATCTTAACCATTTACCTACAGACAACCTCAAAGGCAATCTCATGCAGCCCAGCTCCATAAACAACTAGTTTACAAGTTACAAATATAAGGGACATATATTTACCTCACGATACCTCTGCAATTGGTCAGCATCATCATGATAATGATTTCACCTGATGTTAAACCTTTAACAAACATTACCTTGCTACAGATGATAACTCAAAATCTACTTACAGGTAGGTAAAAAGTTGAAGCCTTTGGCATTTGTAGTATGAATTTCAACAAACTACATGCACAGTAAAAAAAGGGCATCCTGAAATCCTTAATAACTAAGGTCAAAGGGAGATAACTACAATCAAAATTGCAAAGCTTTACGACGAACAAAACTATCTTGTCAATTTGGAATTGATACCTTTCAACAAGAAAGATTCAGGGTTTAAAACAGTTAATTTTAGGTAGTAAAAGTTCATGACAAAATGGTAGATGCCTGCTTAAAAACAATTTCTGGAGAAGCAGTAAGATATTAACAGGTTATACTGTATTCTTACTTGCATATCCCACCCAGTTTCCCAGCAAGACATGTGGAAAACATTTCCTGACACTGTTAGACATACAGTTATACATGATGTATAGGCTGATCCCAACTCGTTAATTTGTAACATTTACTTCTGACAAGAATGATCTACCAATTAAAAAACTTTATCAGGACCTGGAAAATATGGATATATGGATACCTGGAAAATATGGATACCTTTTGATAGCTACTACTGAATGTGTTTCATATACATAATATACCTTAAGATGCAATACTGTAACTTTTGAAGGCATTCTAGCCATTCACTTTCAATGTTTCAATGCCACACTGCCTAGATATAGAAAGAGCAAACTCATTTTATAAATAGTTGAATAGATCTAATCAATGTGCCAGTGTTTCTACATTACAACTTGAGATTTAATGAAGTAACATTGTCACAAATGTCTCATCATGACTGATACACCAAACACTGTTTATAACAAAGCCAGTGGGACATTACTCATGTTCTTTTATGAACAACATTCATCAAAATATCTTACAAAATATAAGTAAAATATCATAACAAGGAGTTTAACAATTAATTCATTAGAAGCACACTCCTTGTAAACCTCTTTAATTGTAGTATTCTGCTATAATCAATTACATTCCCATATGAAATTTCTTTATACAGAAAAGATTTGAAAACTGTTTTCATCAACCATTTTGAAACCTCTGCATAGCTCTTTATGAAAAGTTCTCTTTAAAAGAAAAAGTTCGGAAAAGTTCTCCGCATAGCTCTTTCAGACTTCCTCATCATGCATTCTACAACTTTAACATTGAACTCCTCAACCATTACTTCAATGCTTTCACTTAATCATTTTATCATTCAGTTCAGATGTCCAGCTAGTTTATTCCTATTGTGCACTCCCCCTCTGATGCACCCTCACTTTTAGCACTTTAATTTGAAACACAATATCATTTTCTCCTCCAACAAATACAGAAATATTTTACATTAAATTTTAATTTGCTTTATCTCCACATCATAATTTGTAAATAACTTGCACAAAGATGTTTTGCTTTATATACTTTTTTGTTTATCAATATAAATAAAGAAGATGTACACTGTAAAGCAGTTAATTATCTACAACCAATAATAATGTCAATGCAGTACATTATTTCATTAAAATAAAAAAAAATCTTTTTATTACACTTGCACACACAAATACATCTTCGCTAGCCAAGTGTTCGCTCTGTGTACAGCGAACACTTGGCTAGCGAAGATGACACAAATATCGAATACACGTTCAAAATTAATTTCCCGTCTTACCACGTTCATAATACATGTACTGAAATATAAACTTATAAAGTTCATTTTTACATGTTTATAAAGAAAAAAATTCTCTGAAATATTCTGAACAATCCATTAAATATACATGTAGATTACTCTCCAAAACAGTCATGAAATTTAACAAATTATGTTATGAATCTGTAAAAAGCACACAAACAACATATAACAATACCATATGTATTAGTGATACATTATACAGTGGTTTTACTTTAAGCTATATCTATGGTCGGAAAACAATGAGAACTATAAACCCTGAGGAACTGTTGCCCATCTGACTGTGAGATTGTATGGGCTGTTGTCTATTAACCCTTTCACCCCTATGTCACTTTAGTAGACTCTACCATGCATTGATCTGGATGAGTCCATTTTGGTCTACAGTGGTGAAAGGGTTAATGGTGCTAGATGAAATTTAAACCAACAAATCCGATAGAGGATCAAAACCATTTAAAGCACTACATGTATATGCAGTATACTTTCTCAAAATTACTAAAAAATTGCAATTACAATTTACATATATTCTCAAACAATCGGGCACCGTCATATATACATTCATCTAGAAATTGAATTGAAAAAAAATCACCATTTGAAAGACTATTTACATATTTAACTATATCTTAATAATGTAACATTTTTGATAACAAAACTGAACATCATTGAAGTAAAACATAACACACACATCCTCTCACACTGAACGGATAAAGTACAACAGATGTTTGACAGCAAACTGTATTTCCACCAAGTTCACACAAGATTTTGAGGAATTTTTGAAGCTATTATACTGAAAGATTACCAGATATTATATTATAAATTAATTGATTAGTCCTTTTTTAGATTTTCTACTACATGTAATTTGAGTATTACAGTAAGTAATGAGCAGTGATTAACTCATCACCTCACACACAATTAAAAATTCTGATATGTTATGTCAGTTCCACAAACTTAATTTCTGTGAAACCCGATGGGACTGAAATTGAGGTTTTGATTGAAGAAGCTGAGATCAACATTTCAATGCACTTAGTCTGTCTTAGTTCATTACTTCACAAACTTTTTTAAGTATTATGACATCAGTTAACCAAACAATATTCTTTTAATGAACAAAACAACATTCTTACAATGAAGAAAGAGTGTTAAAATTCCAACATACTGTCATACA
Source organism: Chlamys rubida (assembly GCA_032359455.1). Classification (NCBI taxonomy): domain Eukaryota; kingdom Metazoa; phylum Mollusca; class Bivalvia; order Pectinida; family Pectinidae; genus Chlamys; species Chlamys rubida. The sequence continues at coordinate 807 of JAUMHH010183378.1, read as the reverse complement.
AGTACAGAACAGTATTAATTGTAGTTATATAATAAATAAGAAAATATACAAGAGAAATACAAAAGACAAAAATTCATTTCATCTTAAGAATTTTTTGTTAGGATTAGAACATCAAATAACAATTACTGATGGGTCTGGTAGTTACAGCTTGATATACAGACACAAGCTTACAACAGGATAAACACTTGACATGTAATAACAACAAAATAGATCACTTCCCGGCATCATTCGAAGTCGTACAGGCTAGACGAGGAGATAGAGTTCCCTGATCCTCCGTGAGAGTTCGTCACTGAGCTAGTCGTGTGTTTGCTGCCTTTCTTCTTTTTTGAGTTAGAATTTTTTGAAGAATTTGATTTTGATGGGGGTCTTTTCTTGGCACCTGATGTACCTATAGGAGCAGAAAAATACCTTTATCATCACATCATCAGTTAAGGTACAGGATTAAACAAGTACTGGTGAGTATTGAGCATGGGAAATTAAAAAGATTTGCTATATCCCTACCATCCCTACCTATTGATGGTACATAAATAGGTATTTGAATTAAATATCTTTGTGATTTGATAAGAAATGGTAAATTTATATTGTGTACATTTTAAACCACCAGTAAAATTAAACACAGGGCCACCGATCAACAAATCACAGTCACAATTTACTAAATATCTATTAAACTACAAAAATCCTAGAAACTGCTGATGAGTTTACCTCCCCGACTTCAATAGTACTTACTGTAATTTGTAGATGTGGAATTGGTGGGAGAGGAGGCTGATGGGTTTACCTCCCTGACTTCAATAGTAATTACTGTTATTT
>JAUMHH010183367.1:0-14803 GCA_032359455.1 Chlamys rubida | reverse complement strand
AATATAAGTTGAAATAACTTGTTTCATAATTGTTGTAAAATAAATAAAGTTTCTATTTAAAGGCAGAGAGAATATGGGCTGGTTTACACAGTATATACTATAATTTATATAAATAAATAATTGTTTGAGATGCACAATGAAAATAGAGTATTTAATTGACTGACGAATCAATAAATGGGCTTAAGTGTTAGCAGCTGGTCTTATACCTTATAGTTTATATTATATAAGTATAAACAATATTACTGACTCGAGTCCCAGATGTGATATATTACAGATGAATGGATACATAGCTGTGCACCGTCCTAGTACAGAAAAGTCAAAAGATGTGGATGACATCAATTGAGAGGCCAGGGAGGATGAACAAATTTGAAAATAGACAAGTGGTGAGAGGATTGGAGTGTCATTCTGTGACAGAGAATGATTATAAGTGTCGGGTGCAGTACAGGGGCGGAAGTTTACAAACACATGTTTCACATTTACATGTCAGAGTTATGTAGACTGGCACAACCTCTGAGCCACTGCTAACAAATTATTACAATAAGTCAACATCAGATTCCTCATAACATAGTCGAAGTCTTAGTCGGCAGTGTGGACGGTGTTGCTCACCCTTTCTGTACCAGAATCTTGTCCATTTAGATTAGACATACCACTTCGTAGAACATTTATATTTACTGCTCTTCCTCTTTTCCTGATGTCCGTGTTTAATGTTATGATGAACCCAATCAAAGACTGTCATGGCTAGGCTGCTGTAGATTGCATTTTAATTGAATTTCTTAATTATCTAATAACATGTAGCTCATCCTTTGGCAAGTTGTGGGACTCCTGGACATCGCTCCCCGCTGGTAACTGTCAATGGGCCTGCCCCTTCCTTGTACTAAAGCTGGCCTGTTCCAATACGGGGAGGATCCGTTCTATGATAACAGAGATACAAATAATTGTACATGAAAGAGTTCACCTCGGACTATGAGGATGAGTTTACAGCGTTGTGGTTTTTGCCCGCTGGAAAGATTTATTTTGTCTGGGTGTAAGCTGACTACGTGCTGGGAGATAATGGTTATTGGAGGGTAGGGGAGATAACTCTTTGAAGGCTGTGGTTTTATGATAAAGGCTGTGGTTTTGTCCTATATTAGTTTTCTGATAACAGTATTGTTTTTTTTTGCTCCCCCTTAAGTCCTCAACAGGTCCATGCTTTTTCAGTAAATTTTATTTTACTGTTTTGCAATGTAAAATTTTCCAATATGAGATGTAAAATTTGCTGAAGTGCATACCTCTATGTAGATTTATTTGTACTGTTTAACTTGATGTATATCATGTACATTGCTGATTTGATATTTTCTCTAGGTTAGACTACAGATCCAAGATTTCTAGAAAGCGGAGGCTCAAATTCAAGAACTTTGTTTGCAATTCCATGTCATCCCATTTAAGTCTTTCAGGGTTGGGGGCACCTCCCAAATATACCTCTTACTGAACAAAGGATGGGGTGGGGAGTCAAGGGTAGTAGGGGCATCCCTATCTTTGTTTGGATCTGCCAGTGTTAACATATAGGGCTGGTTGCCAGTTTTGTGAATTGGACATTAACTGAATTTGAAACATTGGAGAGAAATTATGAAAATTAAGGACTTTCAATTAAGGATATTTTAAGATATTTTCACAGATTATACAACACTATCCTCCACTGTCAATGTTTCATTAATCTGTACACAAATAAGCTGCCATGTACCGGTCAGCCATTCTATGTTGAGCTGGTTTGAGCTGCTGCACTTTAGTCTATCATTCATAAACGAGTTCTAATTTTGAGCTGCCCCTTTATACTGCCAGTGCCATCTCTCCAGTTAAATACATCTAGTTAAATACATGCCTTTGAAATGGCGCTGAATGCCATATTATCTGTATCACTGTTAATCTGTGCCTTTGAAACAGCCCCAGATACAATCCTCCATGATTGCGTTGTTTTGGGTGATTGGTAGATTTGACGCTGGCAGAATCTGTGCCAGTCTGTACACTACTACCAAGTTGTTGTTGTGCAGGGTGCATCGAGTTATTGTACGGTTTTTACCCCTGTACTGTTCAAATGAAACCATCCGTCTATTGATTTGACTCCTTCTATTTTAGTATTCAGGGATGAACAAATAAGTTATCTCATTTGTTGGATCTCCGTGAGATAAATCTTGCCGAGCTAAAATTTGTATTATAATATGGATTTTGTTTTTTCATTTAAAATTATATGTTATAGGCTTGTGTGTTAATCAAAAGAAAACCTGCCAATTGTGCTAGAAATCATGTATGCATTTTGGCACAAGAGAAGCATTATGTCTATTTATAGGACAAGATTAATCTCCTGAATTTTGTGTGATGGAATCTGCTATCCTATATACACAAGCGGGTGATGCCCTGAGAAATGTATCAAATACATTATATGAAATATAAAATATGTGCCTGTTGAATTACTGATAATGCAGAGGTTTTATTTACGTTTTGTTTGATGTTTCGGTAAGGGGTCAGTGTCTACACTCTAAATGGAATGTTGAGGGATCAGGCAGATTTCCTGGTGTGACATACGCCTGACTGGCTTCTGTGAATGACGCGGCTACGATTTCAGGGAGAAAAGTTCAGCCGGGGTTAATAGTTTGTCTTGCACATTTTTTTGTGGGAAGCCAGTGTTAGGCTATGCACAGGCTGTGTGATAGTGTTTAGTTCACCTTTACCAGACTTACCTGGCCTGTCCACCGTGATTGATTGATTGACCACGTTGAACTGTTCATCCCAAAAGGTACTGCTGTTAACATACCTCACACGGCAGGTAGACGGCACACCTGAGTTGGCTGGCTCGTTAATCGTTAATTCCTCTTAGGTTGAAGAGCTAATGTCAATAGATTAAGGTCGAGATGAGTTTTATGTAATCTCTTATACTGGCTGCATATACCTTAATTGTACATTGGTAAGGTTACCTTTTACCTACCTGTAGTTACTGATTCAGGTTGTTAACGAGATCGGATTAGCACTGGTCTATTAGAGAGTTTACCTGATGGTAAATTAATGAGTCTGCAGTCACTTCACTTGTTAATGGAAGATAAGTGCTTTAATCTCACGCTATAAGTTTCCTGGGAGTGTACACTCAGTGATATTCAGGTGATTTTACCCCCAAATCTTGTTTTGATGAAAATTCCCAATTGTTTGGTACAGATCTGTATTCAGAGACCACCTTTAGGAGGTCTATACAGTGTTCTATGTTGATCTACTTATAGAGGTTCAGGTAATATATAAACGGAACTGTGAAGGGGATTGTAAAGGTGGTCTCTTAACACAGGTGGTCTCTTAACACATGTGGTCTCTTAACACATGTGGTGTCTATAGATCAGAGGGGATTGTAAAGGTGGTCTCTTAACACAGGTGGTGTCTATAGATCACAGGGGACTGTAAAGGTGGTCTCTTAACACAGGTGGTCTCTTAACACAGGTGGTCTCTTAACACAGGTGGTGTCTATAGGTGACTGGTCTCTTGTGCAGGTTTCGTTGCACGTTTAACTGTTTTCTTTGGCTCATTAGGTACGAGTAGATACTGGCATTCCATTAACATGTTATATAATTATAGGTAAAGTTTCCCAACAACAGGGAAGCTGTGCCCATATTTACCTGTCCTTATCAGATTAGGGCTACTTGGTGGTGACCTTTCCCATTGTTGGACCTACTTGTGAGGCTATTTAAAACTGATTTACTTCTATATGTGGCTTGTTGTGTATTAGGTGGGACGAGTTTGTGGTGGGTATTTATAAATGGGACTATCAAGGTCATGGTCAAGCTTGCAGCAACAGGTCAACTGAGGCAGATTCAGGCCATCAGTCAGCATTTGTTAGGGGGATAAAGATAATCAAGATAATAAGTTTGTGAAACGTATTTTATTTCCTGTCTCCAGATTACCCTCAAAGTTTCAGCATTTCGAGAAGAGCCTCTGTGGTTGTTTCTAGGATTACGGAGGCTGGATACACCTAGGGAAAAGTTAACTCATTCACCCCTGAAAGCACATTTCAACTCTTCCAATTCCAAGGTTGGAATAGTCCATTAGAAAATTTCAGGGGTGAATGAGTTAATATAATGTGTAATGGCTATAGAAATTGTCCAGTCTGGTAAAGGTCTACGAGGGTCAGGCAAATGTGCTGGATTGACCGAGGGTCAGACAAATGTGCTGGATTGACCGTAACCAGAGGTAAAGGTCTACAAGGGTCAGACAAATGTGCTGGATTGACCATAACCAGACCTGAGTTATTCAGACAGGTCAATCTGACTGCTAGAACGGTGCTTATTTATTGCCAAAAAAAACCAAAACACATAGGGTAATAATCAGCTTGGTATAAGTCAACAAGGTTTTGCTCTTGTTGGATACTTGATTGATATAAATCATGGATCCAATGTCCATCTGGTCACTGGCTATAACAGTCCTCCAGCCATGGAAGTGACCAGTCCAAGTGTATATCCTCAGGGATATGTATCAAGCTGATTAAGTTTCATCAATGGCTCATTTACCCATTGGCTATGTCCTGTCACAAGGTTTGAATTATAGTGGACATTAGGATCTGATTGACCATCTGATCTGTCATAAATGTTGACCGGTCAGTACTTTCTCAGTACAGAAGCTTGAGAGGCTGTGACATTCTTCTGTTAGGTATCATCTACCACCTGGACACTGGTCAGGGATGTGTGCAACCTTTTGTAACACATTAACTTGTAGGACCATCATTTGTGCTTTTCTCCTTCCTTGTTTTGCAAGAAACACCAAGAAAGGATCGATTGATTGTTTTGTTGCCCATTAATAATAGAGGCCCTTCAGGACTTAACCACCTACCAGTATTGAAAAAGATAATGTGCTTCGTGTTTTCAGAAATGTCATACTTTGCATTGTTAAAAGTGTAAGGATAAAGAGGGGGGATACTGTCACTGATTTAAGTTTTTTAATTGAATTCAATTAATTGAAGTATTGTTGTAGGCATTTGTAAAGAAAATGGCATTCTTTTAAGGCTTGGGCAGTTATTTTGCCAGCTTAAAAATGCCTCTGAAGGCATAGTTATACCACTGTTGAGCAATATGCGTTTCTCTTCGTTGTAATGATGTAACGGATATTAACGTGTCAGCTAAAATTTTCATTCATAATTGAAATTGTAATTTACGTCTTTTTTAATTTTATTAAAAATATTTATGATGTTAGAAAAATAGATATTGATTGAAATTCAGGTTTTCTGGCTTCTGTTGATAAATTATCTGTAGCATTTCAATAAGTTTGCATATTCATAATTTTAATGGTTTTTAAAATGATTTTCATCAACAGTGTTATATATTGGGAGTGTTGATGGGTTAGAGGGACTAGCACTTTTCTTGTTTGTGGTAGGACGGCTCCCAATCAAGTTTTGGATATTTTTAAAATGTAATCAGAGGTTTCTAATTAGGTGCAGTGAATTTGTGTTACAAATGTTTCCTGCACTTTTTAGTGGAGCATGACTCATGTTTGGTTGGTTCTGAAGTGTTGACAGGTAACAGACAGCATACACTAACACATAACTCAACTCAGGGCAGATAGTTCTTGTCAACCTATATATTCAACACCACGGTTTTCCCTAGGACCCTCAAATTTCTGACATTTTAGAGTCTAAGGACTTAAAACACACATAATGAAGTGCAAAGTTTTAACAATTTTGTGAGTCCTTTGTCAGATTAAGGAGTCAAAATGCAGGGAAACCCCTGCATCACTGCTCCAATATGTGTTACAAAACAAATAGTGCCTAACATTTTGTTTCCTCCCAAAATCTACTGCCCTGTTTAATCTACACAGACCCCTGTGCTGCCATGGTAACATAATATTTGATGGACAGGCTGATGTTATCACAGTAAACTCTGTTTGGACACCACAGGGTTCTCCCCAGAGGTGTTTAGGTTAGGGCAAGGAAACATGATGCTTTAATGTAAGTCTTTGTTTATTTGTCCTTGGCAGTAATGGGTGAACGTAGAGGGTCTGAAGCCCCAGTAAGTGGTCAGATATATTGACATAGGTGTATATACATACCATTCAGTGATAAACAAGGTTGAAGTATGACCCAGTTAGGGAAAGAGTACTGAAATCTATCTAAAAGCAACTTCACTAACAGTGCAATCCAATCAAGGGCAAGGTCACTGTGTACATCCCAATCAAGAGCAAGGTCAATGTTGATATCAGTAAAGGGTTAAGGTCCTTTTGTAACTCTATCAAGGTCAAGGTCACTGCTGACTGTTCAGTGAAAGATGAGGTCACTGCCAGACTGCCATGGAAAGGTCACTGTTGAACCCAGTCAAGGTCATTGTTGGAAACCGATCAAAGGCAAGGTCACAGTTGAACCCAGCAGTCAAGGGCAAGGTCACTGTTAAACCCAGCAGTCAAGGACAAGGGCAAGGTCACTGCTTTACCCAGCAGTCAAGGGCAAGGTCATTGCTGAACCCAGCAGTCAAGGGCAAGGTCACTTTTAACCCGAGCAGTCAAGGACAAGGTCACTGCTAAACCCAGCAGTCAAGGGCAAGGACACTGCTGAACCCTATCAGAGCTGTAACATGTACACTCATGCTTAGTTTTATTGTTACAAAACTTTTTCTGTGTAATTAATCATCAACTAAATGTGTTTCTCTTTGAAGTGGTGAGTCTTCCATGGTAAATTAAAACAGAAGATTAATTGAAGTAATTTGAGAAAAAAAATAACTTTAAATTCTCACTGATATTACAGAGTGTTGTTTCTACACAGGAATGATGTATTTAAACAGAAGATTGAAGACTAAGAATATAAACTTATGCATCATGGTAGCACCCTGGGGATGACACCAGTGGGAACACTACCAGAACAGCAATACACTTGCTCACAGCAGCCTCTTCTTCTTTCATTGCAATTCAAACTTAAAATGTTCAGCTGTGATGAATCCAAATGTTCAAAACACAAAATCAATGGGGAAATTGCCTGTTGTCTGTGTATCACAGATGAAAGCCACAGTGATCTGGCCTACTGCTAATGCACAACGAAATGGAGGAATATTTCAAGGTGCTCAATTTATGACCATATGTAGAATATATACAGGCTTTAGGGAGTCTTTTGGAATTTAAAATTCAGTAGAAAAAGTTGTTCATCACTTCTTGGGATGTAGCTTGTGTATCTTGGATAAGCAATTGAAATGAATTGCAAAATACATTGTATTTTAATGGGAAAATAAAACTATTTATTCTGATATAAAAACTGTGCATCCTTGATAAGGGAAAGCAGCTTACTATTCTGCAACGTCAAGATTCTTAGCAAAGACAAAATTAGATTATTTAAGGACGTACGATACCTCTGCATATTGTATTAGAATTGTTTCCCCTTAAAACCTTTAAAATGATTTACAAATTGTGTATCTTTGATAAGGAAAAAGTAGCATAATTATCTGCAACATCAAGATTCTTAGTGAAGACAATTTGTATGATACCTGCTGATGTTGTTTTAGAATTATCTCCCCTTAAAACCCTCAGAATTATCTCACATTTAATATCAGAGTTATATCAGTGCTTGCATTCTTGTCACTTTCACACCTGTCATCATTTGAATAACCAAGTTTGAATTATGATCAGTATTCTGTTTAACAGGTCTCTTTAGTGTGGAGCTCATTTTAGAAAGGAGATACATTATTTCACAGTAAGTTATAGCTTAATATTCCTAAGTGAAAACATTTTTGGAACCTTCCAGAATGAACAGTGAGTGTAATTGTAGGACAGAGGAAGTGGATCACATGTACAACTAACAAGGCGGGATCAGTGCCTGCAGGAACTCATCTCTAAGGCTGTAATTGGCATATGATTAAAAAGGGCCATCAGTTCTATGGTAGGCAGGGTGTGCTGTACAGCTTAATGGGGTCTAGAGGAAGCTTGTGGCTAATTTGGTTAGAGTCTGAAAATACAGTCGAAGACTTCCATAGGACACCGTTTGTAGATTGTGTTTTGTCAATTATTCAGTCGAACACTGGGACAATTGGCCAGTGCTGTAAAATCATAAGCATTTAAAATGAGACAGCTATGGACATCATAGTTATTGATTTCACTATACGATTACATATATGATGCTGTTTTTATTTGGAATTTAAACACATTCTGTGCTGTTATGGACATTTCATTGTTAACCTGGTTAAAACACTGTGACTGTTAGACAGGTTACTTAACTATTAACCTGGTTAGAAATAGTTATCACACTGTGACAGGTGATATAACAGTATAAACTTGTAACACTGACATGTCATAACTTTTAACCTGGTTAATAGCCTATTGTTATTGGAAATATAAGTTTACCAGGTTAATAACAATGACAGGCTATATAAATTAATCTGGTAAATAACATACATTGACAGGTTATGTAATAACATGCTTAGTAAATTAAACTGTTAAATGGGTTAATAACACATTGACAGGCTATTACATAACCTGCTTACTTAATAACATACTGTGGCAGGTTATATAACTGCATGTTTACCTGGTTAAAAATGCTAGATGTACTTAACTATATGGTTATATAACACACAGAGTTATGTAAAATCAATTTCAGCAGTGATATACTATTCCTTTGGTATAAACACTGGAAAACCCAGCTATATCCTATAACAACATATCTGCACTGGTAAAACAAAGAGACGGCTTCAGCATTGGGCTTCTGTCCAGTATCTAGTGCATGTGTACTTGAGTGGTCACATTGGTACTGTAAAAAACATTGGAATGTTTCTATTGATCATTAACAAAGGACCTGGGCTTTGTCTGGAGGGGTGATGTACCTGCCTATCACAGGTGAAAATGATCACAACACAGTGGAGAGGTAAGAAATATCCTCTGGACATTCAAGGCTACAGTGTATATGCCTGGGGTTATAAATAGGTCATCGGCTGACCAAGAGGTGGGGAGTATATACCTACTTTCTGTGGATTAATTAACATTACTGGAGGAGAGATTGGTAGTGTGTGTATATATATACTGTCTACAAGTGTCTATACAGTTATAAAACCAGGGCAAGGATTCATTATACAAGTTGTCTGCCCTGTCTGTTTTAACAGTTAGCTGTTACAGACTGTGAAGGCAGTATAATTGTTAACAGTTTAGTACCAGGGTACTTAGGCTGGAGAACTGGACAGGATCAGTACTACTACTATAGGAAGTGAACCACTGAGGCTGGAAGACTGGACGACCCACCAGTTGTGTCTGGTTTCCTTTAGTCTGTAGTGGAGAAATGAGCCAGTGAGCACAGGCCCCACTATATATATATAGCCTGGAAGTGGAGCACACTAGCTGTACTCTTCACATGTGTTGTAGGGGAAATGTTTTAGTCAGGTCGTAGTCTTACCAGGACTAGGCATACTTAACATATACCAGCTCTGTACAATCCTTTCTGGAGTTGTTTCATCATGAAGGAAGCCACAACAGCCACTAGAACAATAACAGTAAGCTGACACAGAGTCCTGAAGTGTACACCACTATTTACAGGGAACTAGACAGTTCACTGTCAGTCAACACAGTGATTTCTCTACATATACCTTTTATTTCATCATTGTTTCTTCCATCAAGGTGTGTTATCATTCCTGTGGCTTACCTGTGCATTCATCATCTCTATCTACATACTTTGCTACTCACCGGCACCTCTCGGTGACCTGGAGTGTCCATCGGTTCTCCGTATGTTGGAGGAACACAGTGATGCCGCTACGGACTGGTCTGCAGCATATCTCACGTGTGTGAATGGTCTCGAAGAGTAGGATACGTGCCGTCATCAATACGGAACACGTATGTGTGTGTGTGTGCATTTCATGTGTTGTGGATGACTTCACCACCGGATTATTATTTGTGCATGACGTTTGGATTATTACTTAAAACCTCCATCACTCTGTGACTTATGACCTAAATGAAGTGCCCTGACAGCAACAACACGTATCCAGTTCCAAAGATTATGTGCAGTATCTGCATAGAGGAGTACGGCTATGGTGGTAGGTCTCGGTCCAATAAAATATTGATCTAAAATATTGATCGTGTCGAAAATATATCTTCATGTTATCTAATATAGGTCATGTTTACTAGTCATTGTACAATCCAATATTGATTTATCTGTCAATTCATCCCATCAATTATGTATTCATAAATCCTATCAAATTTTTGTCCAATCAAATATGGTATTGTCATATTTATTTGTCATTGTACAAATGAATCTTTATTGTATTCCTTAGTCGTTATCCAATCAAACATGGATTTATTTATCAATTCATCCTATCAAATATACATTGATAAATATTAATCAAATCTTTGTCCAATCAAATATGATATTGTCATATTAATCTGTCATTATCCAATCAAATACTGATTATTATATCGCATCTTCATCCAGTCAAATATTGACCATATTTATCAGATCTGTGTCTATAATCAAACAAATCAGATATTGATTGCATCAGATCTTTATCCAATCAAATAGTGATAATATTTATTACCCATCATCCACTCCTGTTATTGATAATAACTATAAGATCAGCCTGGCATCAATTACTATACAGTACAAATAGTGTTTAAATACTACATATGGTGTCAGTATGACTGTATTATCAATTCCGATGTTATCACTTGACAGTATTTAACGTATATTTAGTAATAGTAAAATGTCTTCATCAATCTCTCCCAAACAAATTTATATTTCCATTGTGCCAGTTCAGCATTATTATTTCATATTATATAATAAAAATACTGCTCCGTTAAGTGATCTATATAAAATGTGGTTCACCTGATGAGCAGTCTGATTTAAAATTCATTTGTTATGTAAGAGTCATTGCTGAAAGATTCCAAATAAAAAATCAACAAAGACATGCTTGATCTATTTAATGTGGATTTACTACAGTAACATTTCCTGACTAAGGTATGTCAAAAATGCACGCTCTGCCTGTATTATAAAGCTGTATTAATCTCTGTCTGTGTAGACAACCTAGAGTTAATACTGGACTATACGAGTTCATGGTTTAGTGTTGATTAAAGCTAGGTTTTACCATATAAAATGTTCAGCTGGTACTTTAGAAAGAACTGGGGGTGCCTCTTTGTAAATAGGTCAGAGCTTCTCGGTGGTGTGTGTACTGGGTACTGATATCTCCTTGTCTGGCCCAGTTTAGGTCTCATCACCTGCTGTCCTATACAGGTACACCTAACTCTCCAATACACACCTTTCCCCAGGTGCACCTCTAGGTAAGGGTGATTGGTTGAGAATGGTTTACCTTTATATATGTGGTCACCTGTCTGTTGATGTTTTGAGTAAAGGTAAATTGTTCAGGATATATATACCTGTATATTTAGCTCACCTGTCTGTATGAAAGTAATTCATTCAGGGTATACCTGTCTATTAAGGTCACATGGTCTGTGTAAAGGTGTGTGGTTTAGGGTATACCTGTCTATTAAGGTCACATGGTCTGTGTAAATGTGTGTGGTTTAGGTTATACCTGTCTATTTAGGTCACATGGTCTGTGTAAAGGTGTGTGGTTTAGGTTATACCTGTCTATTAAGGTCACATGGTCTGTGTAGAGGTGTGTGGTTTAGGTTATACCTGTCTATTAAGGTCACATGGTCTGTGTAAATGTGTGAGGTTTAGGTTATACCTGTCTATTTAGGTCACATGGTCTGTGTAAAGGTGTGTGGTTTAGGTTATACCTGCCTATTTAGGTCACATGGTCTGTGTAAAGGTGTCTTGTTTAGGTCACATTTGTCTATTTAACTCACCTGTCTTTGGATTGTTACCTGTCATTCTGTGGAATGGAATCAATCTACCTGTGATATCATGGAATTGTAAATCATTGCAGGAAGGGACAGAATCTTTTGACCATCACTAAAGATCACCACTACTATGACCATCACTATTACCAATTTCTAACAGCAACTTTACAAAGGACTTTTCAATGTTATTGGATCTAAGAATGAAAGTGTTACTTCATTTTTTTTTTCAATTAATAATAAAGTCACCCTGAATGAAAATATTTTCATCCTTTATTATTAATTTCCATTTTCATACATGAGTTTTCAATATTGATCCACTCAGAGTAAAAAAAATTGTTTTTATATATATTTTTATAGCGCCTACTTATGGATCAACATAGATTAAATAGAAGCCACAGAGGTGTAATTGTTTCAACAACAGAGGGTAGATTTGGGATCAAATCCCACGTCAATCACATTGGGTATTTTACCTGTTCAGCAATCACAGGTAAAATCATTTTGTACTTGAGATAAAAGACTTTTTGACGCTTTTATCCCTGACTTATCCCTGACTTATCCCTGACTTATCGGATAAACCCAGCATTCTTTGAGCACTCAGGGTTCGTAAGGCTATCAAACTCCTGAAAAAACAGAAGGAACTTATCAGGTTGTCAATGGTATCGAGTGACGGACCACAGGCGAAACAGTCCACCTGTGCTCCACCCTATTGTAGAAATTTGTGTAATTTGGCTCAGAAAAAAGTCGAAGTTATATACCTGGGCTTACCACTGTAGTTTGAGAAAGGTGAATTGGCCGAGTGTGTATCGGGTGACTGAGTACATTACTTATACAATATAATGTATAATTAAAATGTTTACGACAATTTGACTGGACTGGAGGCGCATACTTCTAGGCACAGAAGTGGTTTTGTTTGCTGGTTACATTCTGAAATGTTCAGCCGAGTTAATAAAAGTGGGGAAATGTCGGCTGAAAATGGATAAGTCAGGGGTGTATCTAATTATCTTCATGGCTGCACATAGGTATTTCGTTGATAAATATTTTTTGAATTGATATGAATGTGAAAAGGAATAAAGTAGGTGTGATCTCCAACAGGTATACAAAGTAAGAAAGTCTAACATTGACCGACCTAGCTGTCTCCTAATTCTAGTGCAGTTGTTGACCTGCTGCGAGGGACCCACAAGGGTTTATCAACAACAGATTAGGTGATAGTAACCAACTGTTGAGCTTGGCATGTCCTGTTATTAAATTATGATATCAGATTGGATAGTGTTTACAAACAGACTCTCATTATAGATACAAAATATTTTAGACAGGTCTCTCATTATATATACATGATCTATATATAGACATCCTTCTTTATTTACCGTCCTTCTTTATACTGTAGTACACACATTTTCTTTGGGGATGTAATTTCATTCATTTTGTGTTTTAAAAAATAAATGAAATTCAAATTACTCGAAGTATTAATCATGTTATGTTACTGTACAAATCAAAGGCTGGCTTATTTAAATATATTTAAATAAATCTCTTCATACACCAGCAAGGAGATTTGATTCTGAAGGAAACTTCCTGATTTGAAGCATACAAAAAACAGCTCCATCATCCCTCATAGAATTCAACTACCTCATCGTAGATACGGAATATATATCCATCATTATAGCCGCATAATTTATTTCCTCTGTCAAAATGTGTACAAAAGTTCCTGATAATCCGGAATTGCACCATTCCTGTTGTAAAAAACCTAGATATTTGTGGTCTTATCACGAACATGAGATTTATATGAATTGAAGAGATTGATATCAACAATACGAACAGAAAGGTCGTTTAGAATTCCCCGTGACTGGAAAATCAATTGTGTATAAAATATTTGTCTGGTGTTTGGATGAACCAATCGGAAAAACTTGCAGATAATGATGGAAATTTTGGAACTTGACTTTACTCGAATGTCTCAGCAAAAAAAAAAAACCAACATATTAGAGTGATGTGTTTCATACCTTGTTTACTGTTATAAAGACGAAGTGCTCACAGTCAATGTCCTAGAGAGCAAAGAGTATGTAAAAAATGTCTTGTTCTAGAAGATGAGGAACACTTCTTCTTCAGGTGTGGCTATAATGCACAGCTGAGAAAGGACTATTTAAGTAAATATATTCAAAACTATTCTATACTAGACACAAATACTTTAACACATATTTTATCTTCTGACAATATGCAACTTATACTTGACTCGTGCTTATATATAAAACAGTCACTTGAACTAAGTGTGGGCCTGGCTTCTGTATAAGTTTATATATTGTTCACTATTGCAGTTTCTTTGTATACTGGTATTTGTTGTTTTATTATTTGCCTTCAAGTTACTTAATGTAACTATAAACGAGCAATACAATTATTGAATTGAATTGTATCCTGCCCTGAGCCAGATGAGTGTCATTCAATTTTCTCTGTGTGATCTTTATCATACCACATTTATATAACATCCTATATAAATGCAAGGAAGTTACTTGAATGATATTACATTCAAGGGGTGAGAGACACTTTAACCTAATCAAGTGAACTGTGGGAGCAGCCACCTGCAAACACTAACCACTTGTTCTACTTTCTGTGTCTTCTCATGGCTGGAGGTGGGTGGGGCAGGAGGTGTAGTGATGAGCTGATGATCAATTATAATTGAAATTCTACAAATTTCATAATTGATTCATTACTGAACTTAAGCTTAAAATCAAAACTGCAAAAAGTTGCTTGAAATCAATTTATTATTTGTTCAAATCAAAACTGCAAAAAGTTGCTTGAAATCAATTTATTATTGGAGAACAAAACATAATGTATAGTTAACAACTTTGTCTATTAATGTAGAAGAGTGTTCTCACTTTATTTGGGTATTCAGTCCCACACACATTTCATCACATTTCGTCATTTACAAGGATCTTACCTCTGGTATAGTGTTCAGTAGGCCCGGACAAACCCAACTGTGCCTTACACGTGTGGAGCCATTAAAACTGATCAGCTAATAACGGGGTGTTGACATGTTTGGAATCAAGTGACTCGCCTCGAG
>JAUMHH010183356.1:0-13901 GCA_032359455.1 Chlamys rubida | reverse complement strand
CCCCCCCCCCCCCCCCCCCCCCGCACGATCATGCAGGGGGATACAGCAGGCCTATTTTACCCCGAACCTGCAAGCGTTGATACAAACAAAATTACGCAAACTAATATACCTTAAAAAGTAGTGGAGTAATGTATCAAACACATAGCCTTTATGTGTTGTGTATGTCTTGCACAAGTCCTAATCTTTGAAATCGGGCGTTATACAAATCAGTTAGATGACAAATATTCAGAGTGTATTAAACCATAAATTAATATTACATTTGTGACTTGGATGGATTTGAGAAATTGTATTATATATAGACATTATATTTTATGATACACTAAGAAAAAGTATCCCTAAGGGGGCCCCACATTGCATTCGCATACAGAAACACCTTATCCTATTATTTGGCCAGTTTTACAGTAAATATAGTTTCAATCCGATCATATTAGATATTGGGCAATGTTTATTCGCAATTGGAGACACATTACAACGGGTTAATAATGAGTGATCGTCACTGGAGGGCAGTTACGGAGTAACGTACCTGTCATTGTAAAGTAACAGCCGTGCAAATCCGGATCAAACATCTCTTGGGTTTTTCGGGAGGTTCTGCATATTTCTGAGCAGAACCATTTGCTTGCCGCTAATGTTTACAGCAGCATAAACCAGCAGAGGACTGATGGGTGCCTTCGGTATGGTATTTCAGTGCGATACATGTAGCACCTAAAGGGTCGGTATAATATTTGCACTATCGCTAGTCTTTTTATTTTTTTTTATTGTTTAATGGCGTATTGACAATGTGAGCCATTTAGGGCCAACAACACTGTAAAAAAAAGACATTCACGAAAATAAACACATCAAACATTACATACATGAAGGCACGCCTTAATATGACCATATCTGTTAACCCATTAAAACGAAAACAAACAAATCATTTTACTGATGTCACAGCTGTTATAACAAAACTTTGGCGTAATTGCATCAATATATTCTCTCTTTTCTTCAACTTCGTAAATTCTTACTGCGTAATAAATAGCGTATACTCAATGTTAAACAGATTGGCGGATTGTTTTTTGTTTAAATATGGCGCCGTTCACACGAGAAAACATTTTGCATGCAAGCATACGAAACACACATGCGGTGTCTTTGGGCGAGCCCGAGATCAATTTTCTCGAACAATCCAGAACATGTTCTTTTTTGTCACGGTACAACCAAGAACGAACAGAGAAACTTAACTTTCTTGGACAGTACCATATGACTGAAGAGTGTTTAAACTCTATCGAGACACCTTTGCATTTGTTTGACTCAGTACAAGGTCTGAAATACAAGGATTCGTTGAGCAGGTAGTGTCAAAAAGTTGAGATAGTGAATTATAGCCTTTTTCAGAGTTTGGCTTGGTTTAGTATTGTTTAACGTCCTATCAACAGCTATGGTCATTTAAGGACGGCCTCCCCTGTATGCAAGATGTATGCGTGTATTGTATGCGTGTGTGTTTTGGGATATGTTCGTGTTTGTCTCCTTGTGATAGCGCGGAACTGATGCCGACTTTATAGTGCTACCTCACTGAAACATACTGCCGAAAACACCCAGCAGGACACCCCACCCGGTCACATTATACTGACACAGGCGAACCAGTCGTCCCACTCCTAAATTACTGAGCGTTAAACATGAGTAGAAACCACCATTTTCACAGACTCTGGTATGTCTCGGACAGAACCCAAATCCTTCCTCACATGGGCGAATGCGCCGAACGCTCAACTAAGGGCCAAACGTGTCAGGGAGACATTAGGAAGAAGAAAGTTGGTAAGAAAGAAGAGAAAAGATAAAATTCCAAATTTAGTCGCCTCTTACGATCATGCAATGGGGGCAGCAGGTATAATCTTACGCCCTACCTGCTCCATTTTTACGCGCACCATACAAAACGTTTGTTGTCAACTGCGTTCATACTGCCGGATTCACCGTCAAAATTAATGTCAATCCTGATATTGCTTAAAAGACGTTAAACAAAAATAAAACCAAACAAGATATTTTCTCTCTTCCTAACTCTTTTGACCGATGATTGTTTGTTTGGGTTTAGCGAATTTGTTATTTCTCTCTACTTCTAACAGCCTTTTGCTTCCTAGAGCCTTGCTTGGCAATACATCAATTTTGGCTTTATTTAATATTGAACGATCGCCCAGGTCATTGAGGCAATCGGTTCTGTCCACAAGCCGGGACATACAAAAGCCCTAAAAGTGGTACGTAGTTGTTATTCCCTGCTTAACGTTCAACATTTAGGGAAATGGCAACTGGTTCACTCGTTGTCAGTATCAATTGGCCGGGAAAAATGCTGTGCCGGGTGCCTGAGGTTTGGTTTAATTTTGTTTAACGTCCTTTTAACAGCTAAGGTCATTTAAGAACGTGCCTCCATGTATGTAGTGTATGCGTGCTTGCGTGCTTGCGTGTGTGTATGCAGGAGACAGTGTATGTTGGTGTGCTTGCCTCCTTGTGATAGCGCGGATATGATACCGACTTTATCACTGAAATGCCATTCCGAAAAACATGGTATTTCAGTGAGATAGGAAAGTGCTATCACAAGAAGGCAAAAATACCAACATACCTTGTAAGACGTTAAACACAATAAAACCAAACCAAAAGTTAAACCCCATGTAACTAAAAAAACAAACTCTGCTTTTTACCATTGATTCAGCTTAATTCCCCGCAGACCTTAGAAATTGATAAGATCGGACGTACTAGAGCAATATATGATTAGTTCAAAAAAGACAAAAAACGTCATTTCAAAACGACGCGATTTGCACTGTGGCGTCTTTGTAAGAAATAATTAACGTTGAATTTATGTTTTTACAACAGTTATCAGCTAGTTCTTTTCAATATGTTCCAATTTGTTACCTGTTGAATGCATTTTAACTATTTTTTACAGGGAATATTTTCTACCATAGTTTTCTGTAGCTGTTGTAGGGAACATTTTCTATAATTATTAAAAAAATTCTCAATATTTGTTGACAAATCAATGTATGTGCAACAGGTGTTATGTATTTTATTTATAAGTATTGTCAGAATAACCCTTTCGTTGTGATGACGGAGTACAATTATATCGGTGTTGTCGGGTAACATTTCCTATAATTGTTGCCAGGTTACATGTACTGTTGCAATTTAAATTGCTACGAAAGTAACATTCCATAGAATTTATTTGGGTTAAAGTATACGCTATTTTACCCTGATTCAAATATAGTGAATCGCAATAGCTTTTCTCACATTACGTTAAGGGAGAACACTTCTGTAAGCTGCACTATTTCATTATGTGAATAAAATACGTTTTTTCTACGAAAAGGCACAACTTCCCTCTGAATATAACATTAGCTGTTGAAAAAAGATATTATAAAAACTGAATGCTCTATTTCTGCCTATAACAACATAATTAGTACTCACCACAATGTGCTTTGCTCCAGCCGGCGATGTTACCACATGTCCAGTGTTCTCACTAAACAGACGGTTGTTTTGATAGGTTGCTTCCTTGTTAACACACCAATATAATTACTTCACATGATTTAAAGCGTATTTGCACATTGTCAACTGTCATAATATAGACCAGTGTCTCAGAAATCTTTTTTCAAAACAGTTTGAATCGAATGAAATACTATACTATGTCATACCAAAAACACATGGCACATATTCAAGCGTCTGTTAGCTGTTGCCTAGCACAGCTGTGCACAAGAACGAGGACAAATGATGTTTCACGAACACGTCGCGTTAATCCAATGGAATGGTCGATGATCAGATAGCAATACCAATACTTTGTTATATCTTTTAGGGTCACAGCAGGACAACTATGTTTATAAAGTTTTTAAAGGTGCGAAGTTTTATTTTTGATATCTTTCGCACGATACAACTTCACATTTACAGTTTTACTTTCAATTACTGCACGATTTTATCTTCCGCATTACAACTTCCAAACTTGCAAACATCACCCACAAGTTGAAGGTTTAAACTGCTATTATGTCAACATCATTGATTACATCATTTATTACCTCGCTGGAGGCACAGACATCGTTGTTTATCCGTGGGAAAATTTGAAAACAGAAACTTGTTACCCTTTTTTTGTGTCGAACGTTATGTATCTATTCAAATATACAAATCATAAAGGCCGTTATTCGTTGAAATGAGTACGAACAACCGACCGATATACATGTAGTTAACGGCACACCCGCGGCAGGCGAAATAGCCAATGACACCGAGCCAGAAATCGGCCTATGCTAATGAGTTGCTAACAAGGGTTTATCCTGTCCGTAAAAAAGATGGGAGATATCCTTTCGTCGATAATATTGTCGTGGGGAACCTTAAGCCGAAGACATCAAGACGACCCTACCGCAATGTCCGGGTTCCTGGGGAACAAAGCCGACAAACATTACCGAGACTGTCTGGGCAAATGGTGGCGCTGGTCTAGGCAACAACTTCACACATCAACGCAATAATCCCGCCAAATCACATTTCTATTTTCTCTCTCTGAAGCATCCGCTTTTGCCTTTATAAATAAACGCGAATAAGACAACCAGAGTGCTCCCCGGCATTTCAAACGCATCTTAATTTACCGATGCTGGAAAGAGCATGCGGTAGAAATGGTACAATGTATTAGAGAAAGTCGGTACCCATTGTTCGAGACACGATATTACATTATAGGGATATGAAGGGCGATGCTGTCGAGTATGTACTTAGCGTTCCTTAAGTGATTACTATCTGTTTCGGAGCAAATGTTGTCAGAACCGTCAGGCTCCAATCCTTATTGTAATGACAATTGCCTGATAGTTCAAAAGATTTAATTAATTTACTAAAATCCTATAAAAACTCCAACGATAATTAAGTTTTGGTAACACTGATCGATCAAGATGGTTACCAATTCTAACGCAAGTAGAGATAAACACATTACGAATCGAAAGACACATGATTTCCATTGAAGAATTTTGTGAAATCAATTTCCATTAATTGTTGCACTCATCGGAGAGTTATGCTATCGATTTAATTGTGCCTTTACATCAAATCAATATATAGAGCCTAAAGTCGAAGTCAACTATATCTAGAAATGTTGCCTGTTGATTATTACAAAAATACCTATTGAACCCATGTAGTGGATGCGTACTTAATTTACACCATGGCAAAAGGTGAAACGATGGTGTATAATATATACGGAAATTAAGTTGTGAACAAAATGCGGAAACTCCGGGCCAATCAACACAATAAAATAAACATTTCACAAAAAGTAATAAATGAAACTAAAACCAATAAGTACAAAGGTGTAAACGAGGTAAAATGTATCATGTTATTATAAAGATCAATTTGGTGTTAGTCAGTTGTTGAATTCGTAACGGCTCATTAATACAAAATAGGTATTTGTTGCCAATAAAGGGTAGAAAAATAACATCGAACAAACGAAAATACACAAACAGACGACGTTGATTTTATATAAAGTGGCTATGATGGTAAGTTATATCTTTTCCAACAGAACAACAGTTTTTAGGTAGGCTCAAATTGTTGAGACATTTACCGTTTGGATTTGGGTTGGTTTTATTTTGTTTAACGTCTTATCAGCAGTTAAGGTAATTTAAGGACGTGCTTTCATGTGTGTTGCGTAAGTGTGCATCGTTGTATATGGTATATGTACTTGAGACAGGGTATATCGGTGTACTTGTCTTCTTGTGATAGCGCGGATCTGATACCGACTTTATTGTGCTATTCCACTGAAATACCATGCCAAAGGCATCCAGCACAGCATCCTGCCGGATGCAATCATATGACAACAGATGAACAAGTAGTTGTCATTACCCTTAAATCTGAACGTGATTTTTTTTTGAGATTTGTTATATTATTATATAAATGTTCTGGTGTTGTCTGGAGGTCGCTGCAATTTTACTTTTACTTAAGTGTTTAGCTGCGTTTTGTTTGTGCAATGCTATACATTGAGGAGGCTGGTTGAGTATTGGCAAGGGCAATTGTGTCTCGGTTGATGTCTCTGCAGGTAGGATACTATTCACGGAATATAGGTTAAACAGGGGAGTGTTATTCGTTGTCTTCGCATTTATTCCAATTTATTTTGCCATTTAGATCGTACAAAATACATTATTGAGTTTAAATAATCATACAATAATGGCACAGAATCCTGTTTGAAACAAGTGCATTTAATCTTAAGATGTTTGGCTTTAACTTTTTAGTCATAAGTATGACAATAAGGTCGATGTTCAATTTGTAAAATACAAGCACGCGCGATATAATAACTGCGTTTGCGCAGTCATAAGAAAACTTCCAATCTGTAGTGTTTTGCTGCACATGAACCCAACCGAGATTAAATAGGTGAAAATAATTACGAACAATTAACAGCTATAACATAGCCTGATCACAAAATAAACACTTAAATCAACTCCAGAAACGTGAATTTCTTTTTGCTAAATTTGTGAGCAACGTCATCAAAAGTCTAATAAAAAGAACATCTGTTTTCAGTATCTGTATTAGTTTTGACACCATTTAAAGCGTAATATACTATTTATCTTAACAATTAAATCATTGGTGTTGTATTTGAAAAATTAGTAAAAACATTAGTCTCTTAATTATATATGTGTAAATGGTTTGTCAGTCTGCGGCCACTTTTAAATTTAATGGAAATGATCGCTAAAAGTATAACGACAGACAATTTGCGAAAGAACTTGATAACATGCTTTTGAGAACTAAGTAAAACAGAAAGACTGTAGGGTACGAAACTTAGAAAACATCTGATTCGATTGTGTATTTTTTTAACCGAGAAGTGATATAAATTGTGTGCATCTGAAAGGTTCATTACATACATTACGAAATGCAATTGTTTATAAAAACAAACATTACATGCAAAATCTACTGTCTACTCTTATATCACCAAAATACATACCTTGACGTTAAAGCTACTAAAATCAAACATTACTCACGAAATCGAGTCACAAGTACCTTCGTGTCCGCTGAAACATATCGTAGTAGCATGTGCATGTACCTGGATATTTTTGTCTTGAACAGTAAATTGAGGTAATCTTTTCAGAAATTGATAAAAAGATATGAAACAAAAAATGTCATAATCTACTCAATATTTCAGACATATTCAATAATGAAGGTAAATATGGCATATACATTGTATTGATACTTTTCAGGATTTTGTAACTGCATAGCGTGTCAGGAACCATTTTCAGTTAAACACGTGTTATTAGATTGTCGACTTTCAGTCAACTAGAAATTTCTAATAGAACATACCATGTCTTAAATCTCTTTTGTAAAAGAATCGGGCTATCTGAAAGCTGCTGGCCTTTTTAATAAAATTATAACGGCCCCTCAACACGAAAGAGGTCATACGAGCCAATAAAAGTAGACAATAGATGATAAAGGAAATTACATAAAACGAACGAAAAGGTAAAAGACAAACGTCAACTTGAATTCTTTTTACATAAGTGGCCATGATTTTTGAACAGACCAACACTTGTCAATAGGTTTAGAATGGTAGAGATACTGACTTTTTCGAAAAGAGATTTGAGAAATATGAGTTAACGCCAACTTTTACCGTTAAGCTTGCTTGATGTTTTTTTCTCATTTGTTTTTGTCAACCGTTTGTTGGCCCTTACGACCCATCCTGTCTTGATAGGCCGTTAAGTATGTAATAATAACAACTTTGTCTTAAATATGAATTCATTTACTTCAAAAGCTTACCATCTTTCTATTTCTAACTACCTTTTATTTCCTAGCGTATGGCTTGGCAATTCCTCACTTTTGGCTTTAATGTTGAGTGTTCATCCAGATGAGGAAGGCAATTGGTTCTATGCCCAGGCCGGTACATACTAAAGTCCTTACAAATGGAAGTTGTCATCCCCAGCTGAACGTTCAGCATGAGGGTAATGGCAACAACTGGTTCAACCGTTGTCAGTATACTGTGACCGGGCGGAACGCTGTGCTGGGTCCCTTCGGCTTAGTCGTTCAGTGAGATAGCACTATAAAGTCTGCATCAGTTCTGCTCTATCACAAAAAGGCAAGTACAGCAAAACACAAAAAAACAATATACTCTGTCTCCAGCACACATATAGAACACACATTGTGGCACGTCCTTAAATGACATTAGCTGTTAATAGGACGTTAAACAAAACAAAACCAACGCCAAACCAAACCATGCTTCACTTCTATAGTTCTATGTATTTTCTTTTCAACATTCTGAATATATTACATTTGTATACCTTTTGACCTTTTTGTATTTCTACTTTGATATATTCATTTTTGTGAATGCCCTTTTTCATCTTGTTATTTTGCCCTAAATATCTAAATATTGTCGATAGGCCGTAAATGATTACAATAACAAATCAAATAAAACACCACTGCAGAAGTGCAACTGTTAATTTATATTTTAGTTTGGTGCTAAAAGAAAACACTTTCCGACACTCTTACCTTTAACTTGTATTTCACCCTAATGCACAGGAAAGATCATGTGATATATGCGGTATGGCCGGTGGTGTTTCGCTTTTCTATACTCTATATTGGTTAACCACTGTTCGGAGGAGTTTGACGCGCATAATCAGACGGGGTATTACTTTAATGCCGTAATAGTCGGTTTGTCCGTATAAATAAGTCAGACAGTCATTGATATTTGGAACGACTATCCCTGTTGCTGTAGGGTTAATTTTGATTTATTCCTACCAATACTTACGTGTCAATCAATTTCAATTAAAAACATTAGCACATAGATGCGTTTTTGTTTCCTGTAAGCCCGTTAAGGTTCTTGGAAAGAATAGGCCTGCTGTATCCCGCCGCATGATCGTAAGAGGCGACTAATATGTCGGGGGATGTTTCTGTCTAATATTCATTCGCTTTATGAGAAATTAAGAATAGACATTATGTATCCGAATGCATGTGAATCGTTAGGCAGGAGTAGAAACTACCATTTTTGTTCAGACTCTAGTATGTCTCGGCCAGGGGACAGAAACCAAAGCCTCCCTCACAGGGGCGAACGCTCAACTAAAGGCCAAAAGTGAGGCATTGTCAAGGGAAACATAAGGAAGAAGAAAGTTGTTTAAAAAGAAGAGAAAAGATAAGATCCCAAATTTAGTCGCCTCTTACGATCTTGCAATGGTAGAATACAGCCCGACAGAGTTTGAGATTGAAATTGACCGTGATCTACTTTCAAGGTCACAGGGGTCAAATATAGCAAAAACTGCAAAGAGCTTTTCTCGAAGAAGTGAAAGGCATGGAGTCGTGATATCTGACAAGTAGCTTTCTGAGATGGAGCCAAACAAAGTTTGCAAATGAAAATGACCTTGACCTACTTTGACTGTCTCGGGGGTTAAATGTGGCAACACTTCAAACGACTTATCGTGAAGATCTGAAAGGAATAGAATCTTAATATTTTGCTGGTTGCTTTCTGGGATAGAGCCCGACAAAGTTTGAGAATGAAAATGACCTTGACCTACTTTGAATGTCTCGGGGGTTATTTGTGTCAACACTTCAAACGACTTCTTCTGAAGAACTGAAAGGGATATAATCTTCATATTTGGCTTGTTGCTCCGAATTCCTGGGATAGAGCCTGACAAAGTTTGAGAATAAACATGACCTTGACCTACTTTCAAGGTCAAATGAGTCAATGTGTCAAACACTTCTTCTTATTTGGCTGGTGGCTTCCTGGGATAGAGCCTGACAAAGTTTGAAACTGAAAATTACCTTGACATACTGTCAAGGTCACAGTGGTCCAATATGTCAAACACTTCAAATGACTTATTCTGAAGAACTGAAAGGTAAAGAATCTTCTGTTTTGGCTGGTGGCTTCCTAAGATAGAGCTCACCAAAGTTTGCAATTTGAAAATGACCTCAAACTACCCTAAAGGTCAACAACATTTTAAATGATTTGTTCTGAAGTACCAAAAGGAATGGATTCATAAGATTTGGCTACTTACAAGGTCACAGGGGAAAATATGTCGAACACTTCAAACAACTTCTGAAGAAGAACCAAAAAGCATAGAATCATATAATAATAATTGGCTGGTAGTTTCAACTGATGGAGCCGAAAAAGATAGCGAGTGAAATATTTGTAGTACAGTATAATATTTAATGAGAATATTTTGCTATGGCTGCTTAAATAAATATTCAGGTAAGCGATACTGGCCCTCTGGGTCTCTTGTCTATTTGTTTGACTATAAAGATAGATTTCTTTTTTCTCTTGTGTAGCTTCATTGAGTTTTTGCGGCGTCCCTCTTTCACGTTTCACTTTAAACTGTCTTTGAATAACAAATATAGTTGGGATACAATTACACGTAGCGATTATGTTGGCATATTTGTTGTTCCATTGTTTTGGCTGTCGTTTAAGGCTTTCCTGTACTTGTTCATGATGTCTTTCCTTTTGTTATTGTGCTTGCTGTTTTACTGTAGTCATTTCTTTCACACAACTTTGATGTATTTTTAACGATTCAACCTTTTGAAGTTGTAGGTCAACTGGTATATTGTCACATATCTGCCAGTTCAAAACAACTGGGCCATTCCTTTCTTATTAGGTTGACATTGTTCTTCTGCGTTGGTGTTAAGTTCTCGGTTTTTAAGCAATTTAGATGGAATTCCTTGTGGACAAGCTCAATTCATCATCATGAAATATCCATCAGAACTTATATAGGGTAAGTTAATCGATATCTGTGATTGCCATCTTCCAATACGGTCACACTATTGGTAGCGCTTCTGTAATTGACTGATAGGATTATCCGTCGTATCTTATGGCTTTGATGTGACATAAACTGTATCAATTATATACGTTTTATGTGTTATTTATAGAGTATTACTGGTAAAGTATACGAAATAAGGTCACCGACAATACCTGTGCATTACGATGTAAACTAATGTTTGCAATTGATGAACTCCTGCTGGAATGAACAATATACGTTTTACTGCTGGTAAAGTTGATTTTGTTTCATTTAAAGTTGTTGAAAAAAGAGTCAGATGGTATTTTTCGTTTCAAAATTGTTTACCGATTAATCACACAGATTAGATGGTAGGCTGTTCAAACCGCCCAAGGTCCGTCCTTTAACAATTTGTGTTAGCGCTATTTCTCAAAAGGTACTAGAGAGATCTGTCTCAAATTTAACATACATGTGTCTCCTAGTCCCTTGTTATGCATATGTTTTTTTGGTTCTTATCACAAAACCAAGATGGCCGTCAGACATCCATTTAGAATTTTAAAACTGAAGTTTGTTATTTCTGGAAGTGCTAAAGGGATCATTCTCAAATTTCACATGGACGTTTATCACATGACTACCCTGTTGTTAGTGTAATAACACCCATTAAACGACTTGTGCTATGATCACACGTGTAATAACACCTTGGATGATTTTGATTGGTCAGTCTATTCACATTTTTTGTGTGTTAAAACGTGTGACGTTACTACGAGTCGTAGTCGTAGGTTCCAGCTAACCAAATCATGTAGATAACTGGTCATAGAGATATACAATCTATAAATAATTACAGTCACATTAACTCTGGTAAGCACAAGAATATTCGCGAATATTATTCATCCCTTCCGAAACCATGTCTCTCGCCCCAACACAATGTCAACAGAATCGGCTGAATCCGACTTATAACTACACCGCGGTCCAAAAACAATCACAAATATGGCGTCATCAATTAATATTCTCTGAGGACTTCACACAATGTTTGTTTGTAATGTTGTTTGAGGACACTTTCACATCAATATGGTTCCAAGAGAGGAAAACGTTAGTCATCAAAGAAGAAGAATCGTTTCAGAAAGCGACAGTGACTAGTCTGGCTGGGAAACATGTGTGACCTAGATTTTGTAAATGCGCGCGCAATGACGCGGCTTTCTGCTATGACGCTGTTGTCTGCCAGTCTGGCAAGGCCATTTTAAGTCGTTGTGTTTAAAAAAAAATTCACTTGAATTACTTAAACAAACACTTAAAAAAACACGTATTTTCGATGTTAATTTGCAAAGTTAAAGCTGACAATTTAAATAATAACATGAGTTGATACAACTGTCAAATTATGTACAGATTCTGGAACTACGTCTGTGGAATGGTAGGAGGGTTCTTTCTCATATTTCACAATAAGTTTTTCTATTGCTCCTTAAATTGCATTGCGAAATTTGGATTTAATTGGAAAACCAAGATGGCGGGCAAGTGTCCATATTAATTTTGGGAGTAAACGTTTGTTGTTGCTTTTGCTTAGAAAATATTGGAGGGATCTGTCTCAAATTTTTACATTGTTTTTCTTGGAATTTTATGCAGATTACATTTTTAGACTGATCTGAAAACCAATATGCGGACAGGCAGTATTCCTGTTACAGCTAAAGTTTGTTGCCGCTACTTCTCACAAAGTACTAGAGGAATCTTTCTCAAATGTTATGTGTTGATTGCCCTTGGTCCTAAGTCGTGCATGGTAACTTTAGAGGTTGATCAAAAGACTGATCAACATTGCGGACAGACAATCAGATCAAACAGATAAGAGAACAGAGCAGAGAAGATCGAAGTGACGTAGAACTAATGAAGATGGTACGATGGTGGGTGCCAAGTTCTACACTTATTATTCACTTTTTTAGCATTCCTTTGCAATCGATTACGATCTAAAACATATTTGTCTTGAAATAAATTGCTTTAAAGTGCACCGATACCGATATCAAACAGGTGGCAAATCGTTAATAATAAAATTTGGGCATTAAACTAAACCTTGTTTAAACACCTAAAGTTTCATCATTTCAATCGTAAGCTTTGCAACTCGTTGTTAACTTCCAAGATAGATGACCGTAGACTGATCCTGTTTAAATGTTTGGCCAGTTATTATGGCCAATCTTGTCAAATTCCTTTGGATACAAGTCAAACAATTAAGTAAGTTCTTTAAAGTCTTGTCACAAAATTCTTCATATTGAAATAGTTTGATACTCTTTATGGATGATTCGTGTCGAGAAATTGACAAGAGACAATGTTTTTTTGGGGTTTTTCAATCAGTAATGAAGAAATCATTCAATCAGTAATGAAAAAATCATTAACTGTACAACCATACGTTTTAGCGGCAGCTGTCGGTGACTTTCTAGATACAAAAATAAGTCTTTTCATAAGGGGCGAGAAGGTAAGTCATCGCTTTATTCAGCTAGCTTTTTTGGAATACAAATACCGTCATTTATTCTGAATTAAACGTTCTTCCAAACAGCATCTCTGTCATCGTTATAAATTAGTGATCTAATTAACTTTTAAACCTATTGATATCGTTCTTTCTGTGGTTTGAAATTCTCCCTGCGGTACCCTCTAAGTGCGTGCATACTCTAACTAAACCTGTTAACAGAAATATCTGATTAGATTTATATATTATGATACTTGCTTGCGATGTATTGTGTAAATTAAAAGCAACTAGAATGTCTTACGTATGAAATCGGACTCATAACTGCCAAGGTGGTGTCGGTCGACAGCGTGGTAGTATACATGTTTACATACGTCTCGCTGAAAGGCCCGGATATTGCCCTTTTTTGGTCGTTGCTATTTTTATCACCGGTTTTTCCAAAAGATGAAACTGACCAAACTGGACGTTGGATTCGGGTCATGTCATTATCAACCACGTTAACGTTCGTTATGACATGCCACAGGTTTGACATTGACAGGTTGTTACAGACGACCTGATCAAAATACAGATAAACTAGCTTTTCAAACATAATAGAAAATATGGGTTATAAGGAGACAAGGGCGAGTATTCATGGCACATAAATAAACTTTGTCTTCTACGAAGGGGACATTGAAGAGACGAGACATGATCTAACGCCCCAATCAACGACACCAGAGAACTTTTCCTTTCCTTTCTTTTCTATCTTCTCCATTTCCAGCGGTGTCTCCACGGGCACCCGTCCTCATATAACCCTGATTTTACTGTCTCCATCATCTCTGTACACCGTCTTT
>JAUMHH010183345.1:0-14804 GCA_032359455.1 Chlamys rubida | reverse complement strand
GCAATATCCTACTTTTTCCACTAGCATGCATTTTACCTTGTTATTACTCTGTTTTTATACTTATGTTTGTCGTAAAATGTTATGCCATATACGACACTAAATAAAACTTCTTGTATCTTGTATCTTGTATACAATTGATTTTTCAGGCTGTTACATTTATCATATTTCACCAGACAAATTACAGACTAGACTGATGGCATGATAACATACTCTTGTTAAATTGTTAAACGGCATAATAATCAGTTGATCTTACCATCTTCAGTCTCTGAAAGTTCAACCGGAAGTTTACATCGATCAGCTGCCATGTGCTTCCTCTCCTTGTGAAACGTATTTTGATTGGTGGACGGTTCAAAAGGAACTAATGAAACATAACGTTACATCTCATTATGGCAAAAACATAAACATGGCTGCTTCGAGTGGTAGTGGTCAAAAAAGAAAAGCTGAAAGTGCCAATGGAGGGGCTAGTTCTAACAAGAAGCCGAATTCCGCCTGGAACAAAGGCTTGCTTGCATCTATGGATGACCCTGAACTGCAGGAATATGTAGACGAGAAAGTTGTTATCATAAAAGACAAATATCCAAAGGTGAAACGAAAACAGCCAGCAGAGTGCTGAAGTCATCATGATTGTTGATTTCACCTAATGTAACGCAGAGACGTATATATGTCTCTGTGTAACCACGGAATTAGATTAGATCTAAGTCCGTGGTGTAACGTAACTGATAAATGTATCATTTGTGTTAATGTCTTATTTTTTCTGGGATTCAAGTTCCTGCTCTATTGTTCGTTGTTTGTATGTTTGATTATTTTTTTCCATATATCAAGAATGAAGAATGCTGGAGTCAGCACTCGCCTGATTTTGACTTAAAACAACTCATTCCGCTTAATATCATGTTACTATTGTCGTGTTTCGGTTAATTGCATTTTCTTTTCTAAAACATTAATTTCTGCTTTTATTATTGTATTTATTAAATGTTTATATCATCCAAAGTGTAATATATGTGACTGTCACATTGTTAATACAACATGTTACTTTAAAAGTTGTATGCATACAGTCATGTACACACACTTAATCTTTCACTTGTATATTGAAAGTTGTGCAGTTTTCACAGTCTTTTTTTTAAATCTCTGTTAATTTCACATTTTGCTTAGAATCACATGTACATTTGACTAAAATAGCAGGACATACTTCATTAAGAGACTGAGTTACATGTAATCAGAGACATATAAATTAAAGCCTATAGTATATACGCCTCTGATGTAATGCACTGTATAAATATACAATGATTCTTAGCTGAAGCTCTACAAGAATCCAAGAATCTGAATTATTGTAGATGCACTATTTAGTATTACTAACTCAAAGTTTAAAATATAAATTGCTAATTTAATCAATGTTTTAAGTTTGATTGCAACGATCATTAGTCGGCCACAAATTGCTTCAAATGTCGATGACGTTAAACAGTTAAGATCATGATAAAGATAACGTTGATATAATTTTTTACACAATTTTATTAACTGTCTAAAATTTTAAAGTTATTATTATAATTTAATGTTGCAGGTACATGTATTAGGAATAACCATGTAGAACCAATTGCAACAATGTTTTATGTTTAAGGATCCCCATACCACTTCAAAAAACTGTAACTACGCATTAGAAACTGTTTTTTCTGGCATGACTACAGCTTTGATAGATCATTTCAGAAAAGAAAACCATACCTTGTAGGACATATGAAATAATAAATATTAAATAAACGAAATCAACAACATTGTTTCTACCAATTGATCATGAGCTACCTGCTCAACGTAAGTGTCCCGGCCCAACTGTGCTAGTTATATCCAAAACGAAACTAAGGGGAGGTTACTGTAAATAGGAAAGGCTACTGTGCAGCAGGAAGGGGAGTACCTGTATATTTTCAAAACGTTGAAAGTCAAAACTATAACTATATGTTTTGAAGTAATATAACCATAGCAAGGAAAATGAATGAATAATACCTGATACAAAAATATTTGCAAATTTAAAGATGTCTCAAATAAGACATTTTGAAGATTTGCATTTCATTTAAATATGATGCTTAAATATATGATGTATAATAGGGCCCTGGTTGCTAAACTAAATTATATATAAATGTGTAACATTTCCAATATTTGTCTTCAGGCAAAGCACCATTTCCTCGTTATGCCCAAAGAAAACATTCCCAATCTGAAGAGCCTGAAACCTGAGCATCTTGAACTTTTAGAATATCTCCATACAAAGGGCGAGGAAGTCATCCACAGGTAAGACATACTGCATGCTATCAGGAGGTCATCTTCCACCTACCTGCTCATAATCATAAAGTATTACCTGAATGTGCATTTTGAAAAATAATTACCTGTGAATGTATAATTCGTAAGGGGCTATCATTTTCTTTCTTTCTAAGTAAGGAATTATTTTATCACTGTTCAAGGCAGATAACGCACTGCTTCATTGAATTATGGTAAGTAGTGTTTGTGGTGTTAACAAAAAAAGTTTACAAATAGTTGTTATGAAGATTTTTTTTAAAAAGATATTATTGGCACATATGGCAGGTACAATTTTTTTTTTTTCAACAGAGATGTATATAAATTATATTCTATGGCTTTATATATATATGTCTCTGGTTAAAAAAAAAGTTAAAAAAATGTGAGATTAGTTTCTGTAATTTGCAAAATATTTTTCATTATATTATATTATCCAAAATGTTTATGGACCATACCAATCATGAATACTTTTAAAAGATTAAATAGTTATCAGAATATGTTTTCCTATGAACATTCCTGGGAAAGATCATAGAATATGATCTCTTCAATTAGTCTTATTGTTATGCAACAATTACAAAAAAAATACCTACACCTTTGTTAGCAGTTGTGAAAAACATGCATTGTAGCTATAGGTGAGCATATGATTTATTTTAACTTATATACCGGGTATGTTATTTTTTAAATACTTGAGTATGGAGAATACATCCTGACTTGAACAGTATTGCATGTTTAAAATTTCATAAAAAAAGTTCAGAGTACTTCAAAGATACAAAAATCTAGCTAGGGAAGGAAGGGTTACTGGAAACAAAGATATGCTATGGCCTTCCCCAATAGACTACACACCGTTCAAAGTCTAACTAAATTTCTGTATGTTTCAATATTTCAGAACTGATGAAACTTTGAAGTTCCGATTGGGATATCATGCCATTCCAAGCATGAGGTTTGATGTTACTTTTCATTTTTTTTTCTCATAAATTCTTACTTGTCTTTTGGAATTTTGGTATTATTTTTTTATCATATCCTCTTAAAAAATTTCAAATGTGCATTACCGATAATA
Organism: Chlamys rubida; assembly: GCA_032359455.1. Lineage (NCBI taxonomy): Eukaryota > Metazoa > Mollusca > Bivalvia > Pectinida > Pectinidae > Chlamys > Chlamys rubida. The sequence continues at coordinate 11,473 of JAUMHH010183345.1, read as the reverse complement.
TATACTCAATATGAACAGATATCGAGAGCTTTTGCTGATTTTACAATCATCAGGTGATATCACTCACATGTGGCTGAGAATTAATGATGTGTTAATCTATTCTAAGACTAAATTATATAAATGCTGCATTCCCTTCGTTAACGTTGAAATAAATTTAATTTAAGTTAAAAATGATTATTCATATATTCAAAATCATTGAATGTGACATGTATGTTGTCTGCCTGACTTGTATAACACCTTGCTCTGTTTGTATTTTCAGCCATTTACATTTACATGTTATCAGCCAGGATTTTGACAGTCCATGCTTGAAGAATAAAAAACATTGGAACTCTTTCACAACAGAGTATTTCTTTGATTCAGAAGGTACACCTTACTTTACTTGTAACGTTTCACTGAAGTAAATCTGTCGTTATACATGGTGTAACACAGAGATAAGAAAGATGTGTGTATTTAGAATAGATAGGACTTTTAGATCACGCACATTCTATTTTTCTCCCACCCTTCACAGGCGTGTCTCCCATTTTAGCCAGGAAAAATCAGCTTGTCACCCTCTAGGGGGAGATAGCCTCGTGCCGATTAGCACGTGTTCAATTGTGACGTCATAAAATGTGTCGCCGGTAATTGCTACGTCATCAAAAGTGAATGATGATATGCATACCCAAAATATGTTTTTGTTTACAAACATGGCAGACTACTGTCGGTTGAGTTGTGACTGAAATAATCAGATGGGAATAAAACAATCATCCCCTACCTTGAGGGTGTAACAGAGAAATCTCAAACCCTCGGGGTGGTGTTTTTGGTTGTCTATCAAAACACATCACCCCTCGGGTTGGAGATTTCTCTGTCACACCCTCAAGATAGGGGAAAATTCTATTAATCTACCAAATTGACTATTAATAGAACTAGAGTCAGCCACATGTAGAACTGGGGCAAGACCTACAGCTTGTTGAGAGGCACCTGTAGTGTTTAACACCTGTAACACCTGTAGTGTTTAACACCTGTAGTGTTTAACACCTGTAACACCTGTAGTGTTTAACACCTGTAACACCTGTAGTGTTTAACACCTGTAACACCTGTAGTGTTTACCACCTGTAACACCTGTAGTGTTTAACACCTGTAACACCTGTAGTGTTTACCACCTGTAGCAATGACATTTACATATTACTGCCAAATGTTTCTATTTGAAAAAATAACAATGAAACGTTAAATGCTTCAGACATAATGAAGATGTTGAAAGACGAGGGAAAGGTTCAGCTGGATAGCTCAAAATTCCAAGATGTGCTCAAACGGAATCTCAGGTAATCATAAACTCACAAGTACCTTTCAAAATTATGCATGCATCTCTATGCATTTGAAATCGTTTCTACCAATCCATATAACTGATATAGTTATCATAATTAAGTTCCAATTTAATTACTGCTAATTACTGTTACCAGATCACTGTGAAATACAGTACTTGTTACCTTACACAGCAATGGACACTTTATCTTTACATTGTTTTGTGTCGAGGAACAAAATATTCAAACTATGTTTTCATTTTAATGATCATGAGTTTCTTGTCAAGCATAATCTATCTTATTTATCCCGCAAAAAGTCAAGGGAGTCTACACACAATCCCTGACTCAAAGTAGGGGTCAGGGGTGGTTTTTACAACGGGACAATGAAACATTTGTTTGCTTTTTAATGAACTGTAATATTTACGGGTGTACATATGACAGGTATATGATATACTGTTTATATATATATTTTTGACGGTCTTTACACAGGGCAGGTATGTAGATTAGATTAGTTATATGTTTATGCTGTTTTGTTTTACAGGTGCCATGTGTGTAGTAAGGACTTCTCTACAATGCCAGCCCTCAAGACACACATCAAGGTGCACAGCTATAAATGTGCTAACACAGCGTAAACCCTCATTTCACCATCGTTCAATTCATTGTCTCCTTTCAGTTTCCTCGGATTAGCCAGGCGTGGATAGTTTACTTATCATGTATAAAACTGTAGGATAAGTCAGTCACAGTAGTTCACTTGTAGCTCATGTTCGCCCATCCATGTAATTTCTTGTAGCTCAGTGCCTTTTTAAGGAGTTACATGTACAGATGTTTAAGTGATTTAATTGAAATGTTTAATGATCAGGTTGTATGTGTGAATTAAATGAGAATCTTGTCAAAGTATACTTTTGATAGTATCAGAGATAGTTCTGGACTTATCAAGTTCTTCAGGTAAATGTATCAAACAATTGTTTTCAGTGCCTCATGGTCAGTCAGTGTGAACACTTTTTTGTCTGTTTTTATTTAACCCTCAATCTTTTTCGACATACTGCCATATTCAACATTTTATGAACTTCCCTAAAAAAAACTATTTGTTTATAATATATATGTTCCAAAATTGTATATTTGAGTTTTCTGCCAACTTTTAACATAATCTTACCAAAGCACATGGTGTTGAAAACCCTGCATAATGTAGCGTCATTTGAGTGTGAAAATGTGATAGCTACTCTTCTCACTATCATTATACTGTTAATGTGTGGTGTATAGGAACACTATTTGAGGGAATTATAAGGTTCCGACACCAATTTTGCAATCTGAGAGCAGAACTTCATATTCCTTACACACCTTTATAATAGTAGATTGCTCCAGGTTTGTCATGAAATGTTTGTGGTGAAAATTTATAAAGCTTTGCTGCCTACCTTCCTGTTCATATATACATGTACTATGGTGTCAGATGAATCTGATTATGAATTTGTTTCCATGATTCTTTTTCTTGTAAACAGTGTCATGGAATATTGTTTATTAATAAACAAGTAACGGACGCAGACTTGCTGGTACTTCCTGGAAAAGTCAGGTCCCGATAAAGTACTAAATTATGCAGTTCAAATTTCGCATGGTTTCATGTGGCAGACAGGAATGACCTGATTATGAAAATTCAGATTTTTAAAATAATGCTACACACTTCTCCTTTCTAAAAGCATTCCAGACTTAGAAATATACGTTGAGTATCTAGAATTTTACAAATCAGTAATTTTTGGGACATTCAAGTCCTTGGCTTGTGCTTTTCCTGGTGAACTCGCACACATTATAGAGGTCCCACTACAGGTATAACTCACAGTAATGGGACTCATCAACATTTTGAAATTGATGTTCATGACTTGTACGAGGAAATCCCACAAAAACCACTACCAGTGATTATTAACTAATGGAGCTAACTTTAGATTATGTATGATTTGTAATCTACTGCAAAATCACTACCGGGCAACAAACGAAATAAAAGTGCTTTTTTTATAATCAATGTTTTTTATTATTGTATAATTATAGGATACATGAAACAAGTTTCCATTTCATATAAGAATTAAGAAACGAGTTAAGAAATTTTTGTTCATGTGAAAAGATACCTTTTTGATGAGTTTCATAAATCTCATATTAAATGGAAAATAATTCAAAAACCTTTTTATCATGTTACTCCTTTAGGTGATGATATCTTGCTTATAGACACAAAGCCACATGTAAACTTAAACAATTCAAAACAAAGAAAAATCTCACATTTCTGTTCATTGTTATCACTATATTAATATAACAGGTAATATTCATTAAAAACAATACACCTGGACAAGGCAGTGTTCGAATTTTATTTTTACAAAAATATTATATAAACAAAAGTATTGTGAACATATATATATATGTGAATACTCCATTAACTTATTAAGTAAATATTTTTTATGATAATATCTTATGACAATTTGTTTCTTAACAATACAAAACTCAATAAAATTGAACACACTGTAAAATGAAGTGCTTTTGGAAATGCTTTACATTTGTAACTTGAGGTATAAAAATATTCAAAGTTTTGTAAGAGAGTGTAAATACACATGTATATCTCTGCTTAATCAACAGAAGAAAAAAAAGAGAAAATCTGAATTTTATTCATTAAAAAAGTATTGCTCTCTCTCTAGGCAAAAACCAGCTACCAGCTTGTGGAGAATATTTTGACCTTAGAAGCGTACATGCATTTAGGATCTTTGTAAATGTTGATTACAAACTCAGCTAAGTTTCGTTTTGAAATCTCAAATGCTGGTTTCATCTTAATTCCCAGTGGTGTACTACAGTAAATCAGTACATCAATAAATGTGTAATTGTACGTACAGCAAATGTTGATGGATTAAATTTTGAGGAAATAGTCCTGATATATTCTACATTGATTGTCACTCAAAATAAACCAGGCATTAAAATAAAACAGCTGACAAAAGAAAAAAAATTGAACACTGGTATCTAATGGAGTTGAGGTAATGGTCAGCATTGTGCAATCATGAATTTAGCACAGCTGTGATTTTTAGATGGATGGAATAAAACAAACTTACTCAGCCACACATGCTGTACATGATTATTCTTATATTTCACAATTCTCATATGTTACACAATTAGATTTCATGCAATTTATCAACAGTTTTAAGTAAAAAGGTTTTTCCTTAACATAAATGATTTTATGAATACATGTATTTAACTATTTTAAATGCTTGGAAGTAAAAATGCTCTCAGAATAAATCTAATTCTGAAAAAAAAAATACAGCATATAGCTACCACAAGTACAAAGAAGGTTTGAACATTGGTTTTATGGTTTTCAAACAAAATGAAACAAAAATGTTGCTAACATTGTATTTATCAAGCAGGGTTCATCAGACACAAATATATCAAAAGTTTCAAGAAATATAATATTAACATAAGTTGGTTTGCGTAGTATATCGACATATATCTAACTATAATAACAGTGAAAAATAATTGTTCATGAAATGTAAATTATAGTCTCAAAACAATGCAGTTTTCATTCTCCCCAATTTTGTTTTTTCAATTCAAAATATTCCACCCTGATCCCATAATAATATATGCAGATGAAATTTGACCACAGAATTTCAATGAGGACTATTTAATACAGTAAAATACGTATCTTGCATTCCAGGGGCCTTTTCGTTTATGTGGACCATCTGCTTTATCCATTATTTTAATACAATATTTCAGGGGTAAAACCTGACAGTCCTGCAGATGTTAATGCAGGTCTTTGCCAAGGCTTGTCAGAAAACAGCATCAAATCAATAGGTCCATCCCTATCATCAATAGGTCCATCCCTATCATCAATAGGTCCATCCCTATCATCAATAGGTCCATCCCTATCATCAAAAGGTCCATCCCTATCATCAATAGGTTCATCCCTACATAAACGAACAACTCTAGTCCAACGGCTTAGAAAGCAATAAACAAAAACATGCCAGGTTTTGTAAAGGGGTTCAACCCATAGACCTTATAGGAAGGAAACACAATCCTGGAAAGAAATGGTTTAAATTTGGATCTGGGGTCAGGTACATGTTTTACTGAAATAGCTTTGAGTACTTTTCATTCCATGAGCTATATACTTATCAACATAATATGTGGAAGTGCCCAACATTTTTTTCTGCCAGCAATGTTATGAATGCACTTAATACAAACAGGTTTCTAGCAGTTACTTATGGTATGAATATCATATAATGCTCAAAATATTCAATTTCAAAATGAAATTTACTGTTTAACATAAAATGTTCATGGGTATTTTCTTTCATTGTTTAGGTCAATTTGGATCATTTTGTGACACAAACTTTTGTGGATACCCCATATAAACAAAAATTGTCAAGTATATCATTTAAATGATTGTATTTTCCATAGCACACAGAAAAACCATGCATGTTTTAATTATAGACAATGAACATTTCATGTTATACAGTACCAGGTTAATAATGCCTTGTAAATTGGACTTAGCTTTTACCTGGAAGTAAAATACTGACTAATTAACATAATAAGTACTAAAATGTGCACTCATTGTTAAACTGCTTCACAGAAATGTTCACTAAATAAAACATGTAAATGTATAAATATAATGGCTCACACATTTCTTATCAGACTCATCACTGCCTGCACTGTCAAAACAGGATGGCTTGTGGATAAAAATTGGCGTTAGTATTCTTTGGTTGTGTGTGAAGTAAAGACATTTTGTTTTGGATTTCCAATAAGTATCACAGTTATACCACAATCACCAGAATGTCATCAACTGTCAAAGTGTCTCTTTCCATCCAGATAAAGCATTGATTCTGCAACAAAATAAACATGAATTATAACGACTGATCATGATTGTCAGTGATGACTGTATCAACTGAAAAAAGTTTTATTTTTTCTGATAAATTTCTATAAATATAATGCTTTCTGGCTAGATATACCAAAATGCAACCATTTCTGTATTCACCATGAATTTTTATTATACTTGATTAAATACAGACAATAACATAGCTTTGTGCAGGATAAGTAAAGGTAGTGTCAAAATTATATCATTGGTATATACCTCTGACAAATTTATACATTAAGACAGGAACAGTCATTGCAGTGAAATTGTGTTTAAGATTTGTGCCTAGTAAGCCTAATCCAGTGTATACCACACCGATATTTGCTGCTGTGGTTGCACATATATCACTATTAATAACCGATCTGACAGTGAGTTTGAATACACACCACAATTTTTATCTTTTAACATTTATTTCAAGTCAATAATCTCTTTAATAAATTAGCCTTTTTTCATGTGCCATTTCAGACCATTTCAGATTGCTCTAAGCCAACACATAAAACGTGGGATGACATACCAGCGTAACTCCTAGGTAACACTGCAGGAACATCCTGGCCCTGTCGTGTGTCGAAGGTGAAGTAGAAGTTGTTTGTAGTGGCTCGAGTACAGTCGACCACATTGACCACCTCAGCATGGACCTTCATTTGTAGCATAGACCCAGAAGTATACACGACCTGAAACATCAACACAGATTTACTAAGAGAGCTTGTATGGATTAAAATATAAAAATTCAAAAAATTTAAAACAATCGATTTGTATTGACAACCAATATTTGCTGAAGATATTTTTATCCGAATAGGATTAAATCTGAAAATAGAATAAAACATATGATAATCTGAAAAACACTTACAAATTTCAGTAAAATTGATATGTAAACACATCAGATTATAAATAACTATTTGTAATGTTAGACTATGTGAATAAGAGAGCAAATCTTATAAAGAGAGCTTTTATATTTTAAAATATGAAAAATTTAAATAAAAAAAAAAAAGGATTTACAACTGTTTTGAAAAACCATGTCCAATATTTTGCTTGATATGTTTTCATCCAGATAAGAAATAAAATCTGATAATTATTAAAACTATTTCAAACTTAAACACATACAAATTTCAGTGAAATTCATATCTAAACATATCAGATTGTGTACAAAAATTTATAATGTTAAAATGTGTGAATAAGAGAGCAAATCTTTATGCAACTTTCACATTTTGTTCATTACTACATAAAATATACAATAATACATGTGTTTCTCTATCAACTCACCTGGGAAGACAAAAACAAAACAGATCCAACTTCCACAGGTTTCATGAACAAAATATCATCAACTGCCTTTACATATGGCCGGGTTTTACTGCAAAATAATACAGTGACATTAACAGGAATGAAAGTCTGATTACTAATAATGAAAGAATTATCTTATTGAAAACATAACTTCAATTAAGAACTTTAATTAGCACTTTGAAATTCATTCAACCTTCAAAAAGTTCTTTTGTTGACAACAGTGTAATCTTTCCTCATGTATAGAAGTGTGGATGTGGTCATTGTGGATACAGGAAGCATGATTTCCTTACAATTTTGCACATGTCCTTTCATTACATAAATGTCAAGACTTAAATAAAGGTACAGATACAGATAGTTTATTAGAGTCTCACCTTCCGCATACATTTATACAATGATACAATAAAATATACATAAAACATATGAGGAAAGCCACTCTAAAAGAGTTACGAGAGACTAAAAATAGTTTAAATGCACACTTTAAAAGGAACTTGCTTTAAAAGGCCATAAGAGAGAGAAGCTAATACATGCCATAAAATTAAATTCCACTTTCAAACATCAATGTACAATAATCAACTATATAATGAATTATTATGTTTAAGAATAGCTGCTAGAGCATTGGCACTATATTTAGCAGTTCTCGTTTGATAAAGCAGCATAGATAAAGGTATGCTAGATTAAGTGAACATTCAGAATGTGGACCTACCAATACATAGCTGCGTTTGTCCAAGCTAACTCGAATGCCTTTCTCATCAAAAAGCCGCCAAAAATCTTGTTATACAAATTCCTTTGCTGCAAAAACAATAATACATCAATGTTACATAAGTCTCATCTTCATTGGAATCAACCAATATTGGAAAAAAAGATAAACAACTAACTAAAATCTTATAGTAAATGCCATCACCACCATCACATGTAATACTGATTGTCTATGCCAGGTATCTGCTACACTTGCTCTTTGCTCATTCATGAAAGAATATCAAACAGAATTTTTCAAGTTATATCCCATTTTATTCCACTTAATGAGTTGTCTCATGAAAACACAAATAAATCTGATAAAAAAGTTCTCTATCTATGACAAGTAAAATATTCAAACAACATCCACAAAGATATTATGAACAAGAAAAGTGACATAAAAGAGAAAATAATTCAGTAGTAAAAAAAGAAAATTTTCAAATTTGATCTTAATCAGCAACACGTTTTCCAAAAATGACTAATAAAGTGAAATGAAGTCGGCTTCATGAAATTTTACTTAATAGTAAACAAATGACAGCTAAAGTGTGCGTCTGTGAAATCAGTGGAATATATACTGTACTAATATAATGTTCAATGACAATCCCATTAATGGAATAGTTTTAAACAATTAACATAAATTAAAATCAGAAGAAAAAGATATTAGTGATAAAACCATTTGTTAGACCAAAAGATGTATTCAATATCAGTTTCATACAGATTAACATAATGATAATTTCAATATTTCAAAGTAATAACAGAGAATATTTTGAGGTCCTAACAATTGGCTTCTCAAAAGCCACGGAAAATCAGATGATTTCCTGCGATGACAAACATCAGAACATCAGTGTAATTGTACCATGTTTTCAGACACTGCTACTACACATTTGTACAGCTACAATGGTTTGTTGGCAATACCTCTGGGAAGCAGATTGTCAGATTCTTCAGTAAAGTTTTCTCCATCCACTCACTGTTGTCTGGTTTGACTCGCACTCGGAAACTTGCAGCGCTGAATTTATACATTCAAGTTGTAGTAAGTTAATAAAACAAAATAGTTTAACTGCAAGTATTCATACAATCACAATTTCAAAATTATCAATAGAACTTCTTTTTCAAATTCTAAAAAAATGTATGTCATATCTTACAACAATATGTAAGTTCTCTGGTCTATCATAATTTCGAAAATTTGCATATAAAGCTGATCGGGGTGGGGGCGATGTGTCTCTATTTGCCCAACCCCTTCAATGTATACAATATATATTTCTGGAACAGACAATACTTTCATGGTATATTATGGGAATATGGGAAGCAATGTTTTGTATTTCTGTACCTTGAGTCCAACGTCTGGAGGAACAAATTGTGTATTAGCTCGCGTTCTTCCTCTGAGGGAGCAGTCTTTAGTAGAGTTCTCTCCCCTTCTAGCTGCCTCTTCACCTTGTTACCTATAAACCATTCAGTGAAATCAAATAACTGTAAAGGTACAGTAACCCTTGTTATAACCCTGCTATAGTGTACCTTACTAACTCTAGCTTGCCAGTATCAAACTTCTGTCAGGGTACTTTCCCTCTACGAGTATCAAGTTGAGTACACATGTATAATGCTGAAATGTTGTTGAGAGCTATGCCAGGTACAGCTATATGGAGGGGCAGAGGAAGGCAGTCTTTGTGACCTACATTTCCCATAATTTTGTTTCTCCTTTATTCCCTACTACTTTAATACAAGTGACACCAGGGACCTCTATTTTTTTTGTGTTGGCTTTAAAATCCATGACAGATCATCATCAATTTTCATACAATTGACGACTGGTCATTTATCAATCATAAATTCATAGGTAATAAAACTGAACAAATTCAATTGATTAATCAGAAAAGCACTGAGTTATTTTGTTACATACTGTTACTATACAGTTCTTGGTCCAGCTATATCAATCTGCATAACTTACAGGGGAATCATAAGATACAGTTAGTCAAGTTTTCAAATAAATATTTTCAAATTGCAATTTTGAGTATATCATCTAAAGGAAATATAATCAGTTTTCAATTCCAGGACATGATATTTTCTATCAAGTTTTATTTATCATCAATTAAAAGTTTAATACTTTGAAGTATGATATGAATAGCTTGATACACAACTGATCATGAGTCCATTACCACATGGCAGATCAGAAGCATTTCACTTCACTGGAAATGGTGGACGACTCATAACTTACTTTTTCCTAATTGGAATAATTTCTCCTCTTCAGGACCAACTGGTTGAAGTTTATTCACAGGTGCTGACCTAAATAAGAAAAAAATAAAGCATCGCGATTGTTCATAATTACTTTCTAAAATACATTTGCTCCACTGTACTGGCCTAATTCCTAGCTTATCAAATCAATTACAGTACATCATTTTCACGACATGGTATACTGAATCAACAAATCTTTTGTGAATTTCCTTGACCTTTTTTACTGTTCAAAATGTGCAATAGATTATGGATCTAGAACCATCTATATTAGCTAAATGGAAAGTATTCCGTCTTTTCGTATTGCAGTGTTATCTGCTCTTGTGAGCAGGTATTGATTGTTACGTCATTAGTTTGTGTGAGAAAATTATGTTGTTTTCTCAAAAAATGATGACGTTATTCTCACAAACAAATGACGTAATAATCAATACCTGCTATCAAGAACAGATAACTCTACAATACGAAAAGACGGAATAACTTGGCGACTGATATGCATGTATACCTTATTATACCTGATAATTGCACACCTGAGTTAATCCTCTTGTACATGTATCAGAATCAGAATCCAAACTGTCCAGTGATAATACACAATTCATCAGAAACATAATACTCCTGTTTACTTACTTCTTTGTGACTGGGTTTCGGGACACCATCACAAACCTGGCTTCCAGCAGTTGTCGCATTGATCCCTCATATTCCTGCCATATACAAACACACTTCAAGATTCATCTACAAAATCCTGGTTGCTCAAAGCCTTATTGCTAAACACATAAACATTTAACAGTGCCACTTTTGAAAAAAAAATATAAAATTTATAAATATATTTTGTTTGTTCTATCTTCCTTTTTAATTAAAGTCAAATCTTTGCATAACTCACATACACAACATATCAATAAACAGGAGCAAAAGAAAATTTAATTTAATTAGATAATTTGTCTTTGGATGAATTTTGATCTCTATACAAGTGTAACACAATCGATGTTACGATGTTGTGTAATTGATTAAGTATATCAGAAGTAGCTCGGTGAACTTGTATGGGGGGCTATATCAGTGCTACGATGTTGTGTAATGTTGTGTAATGGAAGTAGCTCGGTGAATGCTGACC
>JAUMHH010183334.1:0-14804 GCA_032359455.1 Chlamys rubida | reverse complement strand
AAATTTCATTGAAATTGGTTCAGGGGTTTTGGAGAAGAAGTCGAAAATGTAAATTGTTTACGGACGCACGACGGACGCCGGAGGACAAAAGGCGATCGCAATAGGTCACTTGAGACTTTGTCTCAGGTGACCTAATAAAAGTTAATCTACAGATCTATCTCATGAAATAAGTTATGCTGAAATATTTTAATTTCGCATGTTTTTTTTTTATAAACAAATGAACTGTCTTAAACATTGCAATCAACCCCAATCTGAAAATCTCAACAATACTGCGGAATAACATACAAGTTTCTCTGTCGAAATAACAAAACAAAAATTTCCAATAAACTTTTTCAGCTTCTCAACAAAGCATATTTCCAGATTATCAAAGCTCTGATAATTGCAAGATTACAATACAGAAGACAGATTATCAAAGTTTGTATAATCCAGAGGTTTAATCGGATTCATCACCAAAAACAGCCGGAGAGTTTGTTGTTGTGAACTATTTACCAAATAAATTGTTCCTCATGGCGCTGATCACCTGACTGACGAGGCAATAAAGTTCTCTACTTCATCTCGTCAAGTGACCAATAAACTTACCATCCCAGATTTTGTCGAGGACGTTCCCAGTTACCTATTGCCCCTCGAGACCTCAAATGCATCAGTACAATCGATAGCTGGATTGGTCCATGTAGACATTTGTAGGGAGGACAGGATGCTTCATGTGAGTGGGTGTATAGCACCGTTTTTATGACATACCTACCTTGCCCAAAGCATTAGGAATCAAAGCAGTAGAGGACAATTGCTGGCCAGTAATTATTGATTGTAAGTGTCACCCCTAGGGGGCCAGGTTGCCTGTGACAGTTCTGTCGGCACCGATATAGCACAGAAACTGTCATCGGGCTCCAGTAAACCATTCATTTGCTGTAAAGCTATAACAACCAGCATCAGTGCCAGGGATAAGGTGATGGAAAAGTCATTTTCATCAATGAATACGCTTCACATAACAAGTGTTCAAAATAGTTTTGTCAAAGCTTGCAATTGTTTATAAGGTGAAGTGTGGATGCATGGGGAGGAATAATTATTTTCAGAAAATATATACTGTATATTTGTTTTTCGAAGGAAAACTACTAATTGTTAAGTATTGAACAGCAGAACTTCAAAACCTACCAAGCTGTAGATGGGTTCAACACCACTATAATATCAATGTATACCAGAAAATTAAAAATACATTATATAATACATGAAGTAATTGGTCTCTTTTCATTTTTTATTTTGAGATAATTAATGTACAATAATTTCTTTATCTGGGAAAATACTGCTTTAAAAAAAACAACAATTATATACATTATCTATCTTTTCTTGAAAAACTAACGATCATGACAAATGCTTTAGCTGTATATTTTGGTTATCGTATAGTATTCTGGATTTAATGGCAATGGGAATGAGATGAGAGTCTAAATGTTGACATTTTATACCAATCAGAACTGGGAAAACAAGGTTCTACTGTACAAAGTAAGTCATATGAATAACTGCTTCAATTGATATTAACTCATTCACCCCTGAAATTTTATAATGAACTATTCCAACCTTTGAATTGGAAGAGATCAAATGTGTCTTCAGGGGTGAATGAGTTAAACCTTTGTCTTTAAAAGCATCAATATATCAGAACAAATTCTGGAACGATATAAATTAATCAAAAATATTTGTGTGTTTGAGCTTTGTGTAAACATAGCTGTTAGTATATCACTAGCCAGCTTCAAGCAATTGAATGAAAAGCCCACTACACATGGTGAAAATCAATTTCATTAATTAATTTATTCAACTGTTTGGAAGCCTACAACAGTTAACCTAGTACTCAGGTCAATGATTTGGAAAGCAAGGCACCCAAGAGAGAGTTCTTAGCAACAGACCTGTGGATTGACAATTAGCAATGGGAATCAATTTTGTTCACACTTAAATTATTTATTTGAACCTCAAAGTCACATCCTTAAACTATCCTAGTAATAGGAAATGGATGTGAGGTCAAGGTAAAGGGTTGTTAAGTCTACAACAATAAAATAATATAACTTCACTTCCTAATTACTTTGAAGAACTGAACAATAAATGAATGACAAATTGTTAATTATTACAATCTTGGTCGTTTTTTTGTTGTCAGGAAAACCATGATTAACTTTTATTGAAGTTACATTATTTTTCAAAGGTCATGATCAAGCAATAGGTCAAAGGTCATGATCAGACAATTAGTCATAAGTCATGATGAGGCCATAAGTCATAGGTCACGATCGATCAAAGAGTAAAAAGTCCTGATCAGGCTTGAGTCAAAGGTCCTGATCTCTTATTCTGATCAGTGTTATATAGCTATTATGAAATATAAATTTTCTGCGTTTTATGTATTATAGCTATTAATTTCATGTCATAGAACAGTTTCAGGTTACCATTTCCAAATCCTTCTCCCGATCAGCTGTTTGAGGGCTGATATGGGAGTTTCAGGCTGATACAGCGTAGGATATGGAAATGGTCATATGACAACCTCTCATAATTCTCCAACGCATTAACTTCAACAATTATGTTCAATCTGTCAATGTTCTCATCTACCACACCCATAATAACAGACAGAATTTCTATGTTACCTAAACGTTTTTTTTGTATGGGATCAGCCATAATGCCTACAACCTTGTCAGATCACTCCCTTTCCTAATGTCAAAGCTGTGCTCAGAGTTCTCTTAGTTGGTTAGTTTGTCATTAGGTTTTGTGAAGAAAGGCATTAAGTTCCAATGTAAATGTATTGCATGTTGATCAGAATACACGATTTCTGATCCACGAGGTAACCATGGCAACACTTTGCATTGTAGATCTTGAGGTAAAGTAAAATGAGTAATCCATTGGGAAGCCTATCAATCCCTTACATGACTGCTCTCTCAAGAATTCACATGTCAGTATTATTCCGATTCGTAAATATACCTAATGTATTTCTTAGCCGAAAACCAAATTCTGCTGGGATGTTGACAGAGGACATAAGCACAAAAACGAATATTCTGTTCGGTTATTTCAGAGAGAAAACGACTGCAAAACAAAAGGACTTCTAATGTACTGAAATACCATTAGAATGTCAAGCCAAGATGAAAACCGACTTTTCAACAGGCAATATAGCTGTGACAGATATTCTTAATTATATCTCAAGCAGTTGACTGAACGAACACTTTAATACAGTCACAATTTTGTTTTTCTCTCCACTTAACCTCGCAGTAAACTAATAACTTTGTCTTGGGGAAGGAAATGGGATCTTTAATTAGTTGCCAATTTCTAAAGTTTTGAAGGTTTTATATTTGCTTCAGCAACACTTGTGTTGCCCGAAATAGCATCAGAGATGAGATTTTCTTTGACTGTACAACCTGCCTGTTTGCTCTAAACTTTTATCTATCTCTGAGAAGTGGGTCAAATTTGATTACAACATGGAGCAGGGGAGACCACATGGGCCTGTTAAAGTCTACATGCTACCTTACTGTGACAGGAACTCCATTTCCAAAAGAGTTCTGCACTAGGAAACCCGTCAATGATATCTGAAGTAGGGCACTTTGTCCTAATTGATTAGTTGTGGCAGATCTCATTTTTGTCAAGAATGATGCATTGGTTACATACAGGTATTTCTGAGTATTTTTTTTAATTAATGCTTATTTAATAAAAAAAAAAGCCATTAAGATAAACCTCACATACATTACAAACATAATGCTGAAGGGCAGAATATTCAACCTTAATCACTAAATCAAAACTGATTCTCAATGTAAGTTAATGTCATATCAAATCACTTATGAATACAAGATATCGTACCTCAATTATTAAAGAGTTTCTTGCTGAGGAAGTCTTATCTGTAAAAGCATGAACAATTGATGATCAATACAATGACAAGCTGGTAACAAATAGCTCCCGTTCAGATCTTAAAGGGACACAACTCTTTCGCAAAATTGAACTATGATATATCATGAACCCAGTTTTACAAACTTCTTTCCTCTCATTCCAGCATTAGTTGGAGACATTCAATCTGTTAGCGGTCTGTTGATAATGTAGCATGTATCAATGTGACCCTTCAATTAACTTATGGAAGGATATTCTGCGCATAAAATCAGATCCTGAAAATGTTCAGCATTTAACTTTTGTTTTAGAGATAACACTGAAATGTATTGTCAAATTGCTGTTCAACATCGATGGTTAGTGTTAATTTTTATTCCTTTGCAACTGACAATATGAAAACAATATCTTCATGTTATGAATCATTACCATTTTATGAAATTGACTGCTAATTTACACATCCAGGAAACAAACACATCTAATAGCAGTACCGTAAAAATATCAACTTCACCACACAAGTGATAATTGGTGTACTGTACAATCAATACCAGCTGGCACCTACAAGTTCTACAGCACATTTACCATTCTGTGTGATACCGTCTTCGCCTTCCTAAATTAAAAACACGGCTATGTGTATCTCAACAACCTGTCCATCAAATATTCATAATTTCTGTCACAAAAACAATTAAGTAAAAAAATATTGGCCGACCAATTGATCACAGATATATGAATTAAGCATGGCTTTAGTACTCCGTACCTGTGTGACTCCCTCTTGTATGTTACACACAATCAATTTCTAACAGACTTGGTTGTCACTCTGGGACAAGACTAGCACAGTTTTCTCCCTTTATTATTAGTTATGATATCGCACCAAAAACAACCATTCAAAACTTCCTAATAAAGGCATTTCCTAATATTTTTGACAAAACACTGAAAGGTTCTAGATCTGATCCCTCCAGACCCAGACTTGTTTATGTCAGACATGCAGAGGTTTACTTGACACCTGTACAACTATAAACAATTAATTGTATTGATGGATCATTATTAAGACAATCGGAAAAGGACCCAATTAGGATGCACATTTTCCCTGATGATTAAAGCCCATATTTTGACCATTTCCCAACTGCAACGGACACATGATTGGCTCTGATCAGGGCAGCTTCACTGCTAGGTCAAACGATATTCTGCACAGAATACTAAAACCAATTTCTGTTCCAGTGACAACCAACCCTCCCCTCCATCCAATCAAGAAGTTGTCCAAATTTGTCTGGTACTAATGTTGAACACACGGTTTGGTCCCAATTAAAGAACAAATATTAACATCCTTATGATGGACGCAAGGTTTGGTCCCAACATTTGACACACGGTTTGGTCTGAAAGTTTTTGATCATAGTACTAGTCCTGATGGTTGAAATACTGTTTGGTCCCGATAATTAACTCACAAGAGTAGTCCTGATGTTGACGCATTCATTAGTCCTGGTGTTGACACGTTCATTAGTCCTGGTGTTGACACAATGTTTGGTCTTTACATTTGACATATGGTTTGGTCCGGATGATATTGGACAGCTTTATGCTGTACATAATACATAAACTCTTCCCCACATAGAAGTTAATTGATTGTCTAAAATGATTCAAGTATGACAAATACTTAACACAGGTAACGACGGTAATATGACTGTCTAGGAGCTGGAGGAGGATTTATGGATGTCTGTGCAGCACATAACATACTGTTTAGATGTTAACAATTTAGAAAGTCTGTTTCTCTTGGGCTGGGACCACAATGCCCGAGTGGTTAAGGTGCCTGAGTGGCTCAATCACTTGCTATTCACCACTGGGTTGCATGTTCGAGGCCGACGTGGAGCAGCCGCCAGGTACTGGCTGCAGGTCGGTGGTTTTTCTCTGGGTACTCTGGCTTTCCTCCATCACCAAAACCTGGCATGTCCTTAACTGGCCAGAGCTGTTAATTGGACATAAAACACAAACAAACCCAACCACAGTTTCTCGTGGTAAAAACTTCTACAGATAAGGCAAAATATTAAGGTCTGTTGACTATAGGCATCACTTGATTTTTCATTTTAATATAGTGTTGCTGTGACAAACAAGTTTTTGTCCACATACCATGCAGTCCTCTATTTCTTGATCAATTTGTAATAGTAACACCTTACCCAATTCTAGTTTCAATTATCTCCCCTTAAGCCCAGGCTCAGCTATTTTTCTCTGATTTTGAAAATTTCAGACCATATTATCTCCCCTTCCAATGTGAAGTTACAGTTATCTCCCCTAACAAGTTCTGACATAGCAAAACTTCAATGAAGCATGCACATGCCAATCCTCCAAACTTCCCATGTGAAGTTAGTTATCTCCCCTAACAAGTGCAAGTTCAATGAAGTATACCCATGCCAATCCTCCAAACTTCTCATGTGAAGTTGCAGTTATCTCCCCTAACAAGTGCAACTTCAATGAAGCATACACAATCCGATCCTCCAAATTTCCCATGTGAAGTTACAGTTATCTCCCCTAACAAGTCCTGACATAGCAAAACTCCAATGGAGCATACACATGCCGATCCTCCAAACTTCCCGTGTAATGTTACAGTTATCTCCCCTAACAAGTGCAACTTCAATGAAGCATACACATGCCGATCCTCCAACCTTCCCATGTGAAGTTACAGGGATCTTCCCTGACAAGTCCTTACATAGCAAAACTTCAATGAAGCATACACATGCTTCCCATGTGAAGTTACAGTTATCTCCCCTAACAAGTCCTGACATAGCAAAACTCCAATGAAGCAGCACATGCCAATCCTCCAAACTCAATCACTCGTCTGAGGAATTCAGGAAGTAAAGCTGCACAATTCTGAAGTATGTGATGCGTACAAATTGTTTAGACATGTCGGTTGATTACGTCTACATTGTTATCTCCCCTTTGCCCGACGCATCAGTAACCATCAACCCTGTCAGACATGCAGGTTTCATTCCCACTACATGTGGAATGATCATCAACTCTCCTGCCAATTGATGACAAATTGATTTTGGCACGATAAGATTGGAGTCGCGTCAATGTCTCTTGATTATTAATTACGGCCCCTCGTACAGACACTGCTGTTATGACGTAAAAAACATACAAGTGAAATAATGACGATTGACATACACTAAAGAACTCATCATGTGCTAAATGACAATATATATTTTGGATGTTACAGAAACCACTGGCAATAACGCCACAGCGTCGATAAGGGAGGTTAAACCATAGAAATGATTATCCTACAGTATAGATTTGGGTTTTTCATACCAACAGATCTGTTATGCTGATGTATACCATCTGATATGCTATTTGTCAGCAATTACTACAAAGCAGAGTTTACCATATCCATCATGTCCCCCTTCCAATTCATGGTCATGAATTGACCAATCTCATATTTTTATAATTATTTCTTTTCATCAAAAGTTCATACAAAGGCCAAAGGTCCATTATGAGAATACCTTGGATAAGTTTGTATTTCCAGGTGACCCAAGGTCTATTTCCAGGTGACCCAAGGTCTATTTCCAGGTGACCCAAAGTCTATGCCAAGGTCAACTTTCCTACTTATATGTCAACCATTGCTATTTTGTCAACATATTCATCGGCATCAGTTTACCAACCTCAGGGAAATGAGGTTGTTGTTGTCTTGCAGATGTTTGATGTTGTTTGGGACTCGAGGTTTGTATAGAATATACAAGTAAGCATATTCAAACAAAAATTTCTGCTTCCACAAACAATTCAGAAAAAAAATGCATTAAGCACACTTGTCAAAAGACAACTTTTGCACACTTTAACAAACCATAAAGAAATGATTGCTGATCTAATTTTGAATGTATGAAATCTATTTCTTTTCACCTGGAACTGTCTTACTTCAGAAACTGACTTCAGAAACTGATTTTAACTATCACAGAGACAAATTGAAAAAGTAGACCGACTAAATAAAATAATTAACTTCCGCCATCAGGAGTACAATAACAATCAATTAGGTGATTAGTTTTACTGATTTCTGCTCGTTTCTTCTCCATTGAATAGCGCTATGGTATAATGTGGTGGATGATATCATCGCTCTGATGACATTAAAACAGTTGTGTAAATGGTACACCCTAATGCATCCACATCCAACCTAATGGAGTTCCCAATTTGTAAAGTTTAGTTTACAGCTTCCATATACACTGGCCCTAGTTAAATTGTCACACCGTTAATTCAATCCAACGCCAATAACATTTGTTGATGTGGCTTAACACAAAATATCGCCAACATTTGTAGTGTACACGCTAATAAAACCCTGGCTACCAAAGGCAGATTATTGTGAATGTGCAACAAATTTCACCGTTTTATTCTGCATGCATGTTTTATAAACTGGAGAGGCCGTCGTTTTGGCTTGTTGTCTGGTTTCTACTGTATTAATGTCACATTGACATTCAGGCAGGACATCGTAGTTTGCAGGGGCTGATAACCTGCTAGGGGAAACTTACATGTACCTGGGATAAGTTGTGCATCCTCCATCTACGAGATCAGTATACCTGTCTAATTTGCATATAGAGCCGTTAAATTGTGATGCTGCACTAATCATATACATTCCCAATAGAGTGCAATACAATTTCCAGGGCTCTACAGATTGAGTGGCGACACATCACTGCTGAAATCCTTATCAGGCAGAAACACTGCACTGTTTACCTAACAATTACAGACAATAAATGGACTGTGCCACACAAAGCCATGACATTCCTCTTCAACTAGTTGTTGTGTGCCGCTGAGGACCACAGAATACAATAGCCTACACCCGCTGTTTAAAAATGCATTGCTAGCGAAGCGTGCCAAATGAAAATTGATAAACTTTGAAGTAGCCAGATTCAATGCGGGAGCAGGCTTGCTATGGATTTCCACAGTCCTGTAGTTTGACACAATAATTATAAAACAGGACGTGTACGCGACGTTGCGAGTCCACAGCTATTACCGAAAATGGCTTAGTGCATACAGCTCACCGGAGAATGACTTAGATGGACAGGCTGAGACGGTCGTGGATTATTCTTAGTACCTTTGTGATAACTATTGATCTCTCGTGGATAACAGAGGTGTAGAAATCAATCCTCTGTGGATTAGCCTTTTTTACAGTCCGTTTTTCCCCAGTTGTCAACTATCGTAACATGTTCCGCGTGATTAATCAGAGGGAGGTGAGTTGGCTCATACCATACCTTTTTAAAACTTTCTACTGCATTGGGGGGTGGGAGAGTAAACATTTCATTAAGGTGTAACATGAAACCTTACAAAGTTGGGTTTACATTTAATTTGATAGCTTAGCTCGCATGCTCTAATGAAAACTGCAAAGCTGAGCTCACATGAAACAGGAAAGCTGTGTTACACTCTCATGAAACTTCAAAGCTGACCAGTGCTAGCTCACACGAAACAGGGAAGCTGTAGTTAAAAACTTAAAACTTACATGAACCTTTCAAGCCGATCTGAAACTTTTCAAGTTCACCGAAATCTTAAAAGATCAAGGTTCACAAAAAGCTTTAAAGCTGAACTAACTTGAAACTTGAGATAAGAAAAGAAATTGAAAGCTAGATGAGCACAAATTTATAGTTCCCTTCACTTAAAACCTGGAAGCTGGAATCGCTTAAAAATTGAAAGCTCAGAGGTTTAAACAAGACCTGAACGCTGCATGAGCTCACAAAAACACTGAAAACTGGTTGACATGAAACTTTAAAATTCAAAAATTTGGCTTGCATTTAATATTAACTGATTTACCCAATTATGATTGCATGTGAGAACAAACTTCTTCAATTTTTACCAATTACGGTAGAACTATTTAGTAATAAGTCCTCATCTGACATGCATTTCTTTCAAATTTATCTTTATCATTTTGACGAAATTTAGTTGATTAAAACCTTTTAATTATACATATTAGACGATTACTTTTCAATTTTTTTTTGTTACAAATGTTTCCTTTTCCTTTGTATTCTTTGTAACTCTGTATTTCCATGAAAAGTAATGTCTGCGATGCTGAGTATTAATAGTTCACTTGCTCTTTGACAATTTATTCATAGGACGGCAGGGACCCAGCACTAATCTGTTCCAACCAATCAGAAATGGTGTCCAACCAATCCACAAACGTTTTCCACTTCAGTATAGCATCGCTATCCATCTTCATAACCAACTTAAACGGGTGATTCCTCAAATGGCCCGTCCCCATCTCAAAACATCAGGTCAGAATTAATCGTTATTGCCAATAAGGGGTTCTGTGACCTCGCCGTTTGAGCTAACTGGCCATGTTTAACCAAGTTACACTACGATTACACTCGGGAGCTTCTCCTATAACTTAAAGAAATGGAACAGATAAACCACTAATAATAACACGGAGTACAGAAAATATAAGAACATGCCTCAGAAAAAAATAGATTAATTCTTGGTACTTTCCTTATCTCAAGGTTTAATGTTAGGTCAAAGATGACGCAGCAGAAAGGCTTCTGCCAGAAAAAAGGTCTTATTCTGTGTACATTCCAAATATCAAGATTTAATGTGAGGTCAAAGAGGATGAAGACCATATTGTGAAGATTGGTTTGACAATACACATTTCCATACTGCACAAATTTCTTTGCAAACATTTTTTCTTAAAGAGCGCAACATCCAGGCAGATTAAGTATCCACATACAAACATCAAGTCCATTTATGTATGCTGGGGATCCCAAATTTGTCATCCCCTATTGTCATAAATGGCAGAAAGGTTTATTCCTTAATAACATTTCCTAACCTACAGGTATCGGGTAAAAAGAGTAATTATGGAAAATTCTGCGAAAACAGAGTAAAGAACAAGAGCTGCACGTGTAGCAGCTTTGTAGATCTCAGTGTCAATACGCAGATATAAAGACACCTGATTCTGTAACGGTCCCAACATAAGGTACCTTGTATGATAATGCTGGGAGATACTGTCGGTCCCAACATAAGTTACCTTGTATAATAATGCTGGGAGATACTGTCGGCAAATTATCTGCAAAACTGCAGGAATGCCTCTAGCTAGGGCATGTATCCTGTACATTTTTATATGGTATATAACAGTCTTTGATAACCTGTAGTCTACTTGCCCTAGTATTTAACCTGTAGTCTACTGGTCCTAGTATTTCAACAATGGACAATGGACTCATTCTCAAGATTCATATAGTATGCTTCAATAGTGAGTTAGCATTTGTTCTCACTAACAATAGAATGCCGGTAAAGTAATCAAAAGGTAGTATAATTTATCGTACATGCGGGTATACAGTTTCATACTTAAGAGTATGTACAGGTAGATTTGAGAATTCTACAAGCCAACCCTTTAATTTCATAATCATAGTAAATATTGAATACTTCCATTATTGCTGACAGAAAACCAACCAGTTCTAGACATCAGACTTTATACCCTTGTTGCAGTAGCCATTACCGCCACAGAATACTACGGTTTTATGTCAGGTCTAGTCTACCCTAAAAGTTTCATGTTTACATGGCTAAGTAGACAGGATCAATCCTGGTAAAGGTTAATATTTATTATACAACATTGATGAAAAAGTTCATCAAACTCATGTTTATTAATCATGATGGCCCGACATGATGGATGCAAAGGTGACCCCTTCTATTTCCACGTCCCATCAGGAACCGAACCCCAGCCTTCTGGGAAAATTGTGAAAGTGCTACCTACTGCACCACTCTGGGAAAGGTTCTTGATCAAGGACACAACAGTAACAAACTAGTCTACCTAGCTTCCCATTTATACAGCTATGTAGACTGGACTTGTTCATAGATATCAAAGTTGTTCCGTTTCCGATAACCAGCTTGTTTTAAAGTAAAACTTCTTTGGTAATGTAAACCGAAAATATGCTTTCTTCACAGAAACTTAGATTTCTTGACATATCATCATGTTCAAAAGTACTTAAAGTTCAAAATAAGACTTCAGAGTATACCTAATGAGATGGGGAGATGTTCATGAATTTAAAATACACTGCAGAACCTTTCTAAAGCAACCACTCTTTAGATTGGACAAGTTATCGGACTAAATAGTTAAATTTTATATGGAAATTATCTACAGAGCGACACATCACAGTTGCACTGGTAGAAATTCAACTTCCGAAAGCCGTCAACTCCTCCACATTAAACGTTGACCTACATAATGCTTGAAAGCCGTGGAAGCTGCATGAAAAATTTACATAATTCTGTATATATACAAACACATGCCAACCTAGACACGTAATTTCAATATGATGGTAATAACCACGGTGTGGTCAGCGAAGCGGAGCTATAGGAGGATAAGGGATGCTTTACAAACGACCAACTTTGTTGCTTATTCATGACATCTCTCTCCAGTGACTGGGTAGAAATGGAAACGGCACCAGTCAAGCGTATCAAATCAATATTTGAGATGGTTACGCTGATACCCCATCACAGGACCACCATCAGAATAACCAATGGATGTTATCATATCCACAACAACTGCATTATCCCCGTAATAACTCCGCTGTCTGCGACATTGTTTACTCTCCAGGGACCACACATAAATTTTAGAGTCCTGATGATTCTACAAACATTGGGAAATTTTCATCAAGCTCTTAATGGGCTAAAACCCTTTCATTTCCTATTTCCGCAAACATTTAAACAGGGTTAATATAAACAACTGAAAATAACTCGCAATTTGTGCAAATGACGTACTTTTTATAGAATATTAAGTATTAAGCTTTAAATACTTTACATATGCTCCATAGCACAGCAAACAATGTTCTGGGTTGGAATCCTATCGGGGTTTCACAGTGATGTCATCACTGGTCAATTATTCAAATATGAACTTTATATATATACCAATTATGAAACAATTTTTTCCAACTTATATCAATCATTTGTTGGACAGGTCAGAAGCGTGCAGAAGGTCTTAATATAACAGGTTTACAACCGTATTACAGTACTCGGAAGAAAATCCACGTGGTCAGTTAGACGACCCAATATATTTTCACATCCAATAGGGAAATCAAACAACGGCTGTCTTTGCGAAAGACAAGTGTGCTATCCACTGTGCCACACAGCCATCCGAATGATGGTCAATCATTTATTAGCACTTCAACATTTCTGAAGCTAAGAAACTTTCCTGAAGATTCACACTTTAGCAGTGCCTTCCAATTGAACAACAAAACATCTGTAAGACACTTAATGCCCCCTGACCCTAAAGTCGGTCAACTGATGACAATGACTCTGTTGCCAAAATTGCAATG
Source organism: Chlamys rubida (assembly GCA_032359455.1). NCBI lineage: Eukaryota > Metazoa > Mollusca > Bivalvia > Pectinida > Pectinidae > Chlamys > Chlamys rubida. The sequence continues at coordinate 1,725 of JAUMHH010183334.1, read as the reverse complement.
ATTGACCTTTAAAAGGTAACAGTGACCTTGGCATCAACCTCATTAAGAGGTATTCTCATTATTAACTTTTGAATAAACTTTGATATAAATCTGTTACAAAATGAAATTGGTAGAGCTGTGACAATGCATTTGGAGGGGAGGGGAGGGACATGGGTAACACAATATGACCCCCCGTCCCCCTTCCCCATTTTTAGGGGGATGGGGTGGAGGGGGCATAAAAAGCTTTTAAGATTTTCCTCAAGTTGAGGAACATGTACATTGTGAAACTGGGGCTTGTTCATTACAAACTCAAACTATTCTTGTTGTTCCATTCGCTATACAGATATCCTATCATATAACCAACCAATTGATTTACGACATCCAGTTAAATAAAAACAGTCCTCAAAATAGATATACAGATATATCACAAAGGAGAATGGAGAAACAGCCGGGAATCAGTTACCAGCAGTGATGAGTTGAGAAGCTTTAGAATATTTTATCAATTATGATATTAATTACAGCAACATTGAATTAACGGAGACCTATAACATCAGCCTAACACTGTTGTAGCCTGTATGTTTATTGGGGATTAATACAGTGCACTGATCAAGCCGAAAATGTCAGCTATAACCAGCCTCGTGTCAGTAGGTGGTCTTGTCATCTCTGTCTCTCCGCACGCCAACAAACGCTCCGTCAGCTTCATCGGAAATCCAATCCTGTTGGAATTGTTTTTTTAAAACCACTACACTTCATAATTCTGAACTCTCGTTTCTTGTTTTCTATCTAAACTGATGTATTTAATTTGCAAATCATTAAAAATAATTGAGAATTTCATTTTTTACGTAAAATACGAAAACAAAATAAAGCTTGCTAGAACTAAGCGTTGTGACGTATGTCTTAACTAAGATCAATACAGGCTCCTGTTAGCTAACACAATGTTGCCACCTCTGTCAGATAGGCAGGCCATCATTGTTTCCAGTTATCAGTGTAACACATATTAGATTTAAACCTCTCTCCTATTGTCAATAGAAGCCAAAAATGTTGCGATCATTATATTCATAGCTTGATGCATGATGAAAAATAAATCCTATCAATAGGACCTCACTTGTCAATAATATGAATTCACATTTAAATAGAATCTAGGTCAACATCATAAATTGTTCTAGAAATATTGATAGGATTTAATGCCAGAATCCCTGCGAATGCAGAAGTGAAAATATCATGAAAGCTGGAATCAGGCAGTCCATCAATGCCAAATTAAAACATTTTCACGAACAAGAATATCAGAATCTACCATTCCGACTGAATGACCCAGAAAACTGTTCAACAAGGGATGTTTTATACCAGGAGACTTAATAATGAGAAATATATTGACACTATCTTAACACACACCCCTTTTTTCCCATTGTTCCAAATAGCATTGACTGTAAATTTTCAGCATCCCATCATTCATAAAATAGACACAAGATTTAACCCTATGGGGTTACCAAAGTTTATATATAGACCTGACACTAAAGTTGGTCAACAGTCCATTTACATGAAACACAGTGTAAACAAATCCTATACTGCAAACCATAATTACGTCGTTATAATAACGAGTCCTTGACCAACATTAGCCTGAAAACATTTTACTTCTGTGCACTGCTAGCCTTTCACTGTGAAGTGACATTTTCCTAAAAAAACATTCAGTCTATTTTGGATTCTGTTGAGAAATTTCACGGAAACAATACAAGGTTTGGCAGTTTT
>JAUMHH010183323.1:0-14804 GCA_032359455.1 Chlamys rubida | reverse complement strand
TCCGTCGCGTTTCAACTGACGCTGTTTACTTTTCATAACCTCGCGCACTTGGGCAAACATAGGGCTGCTAACAATTGTGTGACCGTAGTTGTTGCGACGTAATTGCCGATCAAAACTTGACATCATCCCCCGTAAACTGGTTGGTTTATATTCAGAACCATCTGTTTTCCTGATACCAATACAAAATCTACACAGCAAAGGACACAGTTCAATTACTGGGATATCATGGATTTGTCTACTTTCATTGACTTCAGGAAAATTTGATACAAAAGTTTCAGATCGTAGAATGTTTTGCTCAGAGTGTTTTTGTTAAATTGGTTGAGGATAAAATTCCCCACTTCATCTTCATTTACAGTAACAAATCTGTTTGTTTTGGGATTGTCAGCCCCAGGCCCAGCATCCAAGTTTGTCGTCTGCTCCGGTTGCTGTTCTGACCGGGCCTGTGTAACAGTGACCTTCTCAATACGATCTCGTTCAAGTTCAACTTTAAAATCAATTCCAGAAACTTCTACACTATAAAATGTTGCAAAACCTCTTGGAACAATATCCTTTACAGTACCTGTTCCTTTGTTGTCAATTGTAACCGTGTCGCCAATGTTTATCTGGTCAGCCATTTTTTACTACGGTGTAGTAAATAAAAGTAGTGCTTGTAGTGGCGCAGGAATATGTTCCCACGGTTTTGACCAATCACAGCACCTTTAGGTTTTATTACACGTGTGTAATACCATATTTATGACATGGCCGTATGCCATAGTAAAATTGGTCAGTTATGTGATAAGAGTTTTTGAGGACTGGTCACGTGTATAGGATCCGACCAATGTGATTGCGAGAAATGTTCATGCATATAATAATAATTGTTATTATACCTGAAGTGTAAAGTCTGTAATCTGATTGGTCGAGACAAATTGTTCATTTCACACGTCACACACGCTTTAACATTGAGTCAATGGAATAGTGCTTCCCAACGCCCTAGCAACTGGTGGCAATGTGTGTGACAGTGCAAAATATAGACCGCACACAGAAGATGCACGTACGGTTCGTTGCAGCCGCCATGATTTTGCATTGCGGTTCATCTCGCATGTAGGTCCACAGGCACTTCATGTCGCTACTGTTTATTTCTCGCCGGTAATTAGTTCAACATTATAGCGCTGAGATGAGTGAGATTTCCAAGCGCTTCATTCACGTTGAAGTAAAAAAATGGCAAGATTTGCAGATGTCAAGTTGGATGATTTGGGTAAAGTGTTGACGGATAAGGACGCTAAAAGCACGAAGCCGGTACCGTCAAACCAACATGTACCAAGCAGTTGTGATTGATATGAAGACAAACGAGGTTTCCGGGCAGTGTTTCTGCAACTTATGGGCCGCAAGGCCTAAGGAATAAAGAGCATTGGAAAGACACAATCACTGATGATGATATGAAGAAACTGTTCGGTAACCTGATCGTCAATTCCAACAATTAAATTGTTATAACGGCCCCGATATTTCGCAGTGTCAAAACATTAACTATAGTGATAAAGCTTGAATAGTTAGTTCACTGTTAAATTTGCCGATGAAAATACAATTTACGTGTATTTGTTACTTTGAAAACTTTATTAATTAAGGACTTTCGGTATAATAAAATTAATACTACACTTATAAGAGTGAGACAGTGACTAGGGTCACCCCTCGGATAAATTATCCTTGTCAATTGCACACACCTGTTTACCCTAATGCCCTTAGATAAATCACAACTCGAACTGTCTTAATGGTTTTGGAGTCGATATTTAGCTGCAGTTACACCTGTAACACCAAAACTATACCAGTTTAAAACAGTTTTGTTTCTTGACAGGGAATAACACAATTTTATGCGATTACCTTAATTTATTATTTATTATACAAGACAAAAATATAGCCTTCCTTTGAGTGGCCATCAAGGGGTAGGTCTACCATTTCACCATAGAGGAAGGCAGAGCAGCTTGTAGCACCTCTGCCACGGGAACAACAACAGGCTACATCCATGAACAGATTGTAGCACCTCTGCCACAGGAACAACAACAGGCTACATCCATGAACAGATTGTAGCACATCTGCCACAAGAACAACAACAGGCTACATCCATGAGCAGATTGTAGCACCTCTGCCACGGGAACAACAACAGGCTACATCCATGAGCAGATTGTAGCACCTCTGTCACGGGAACAACAACAGGCTACATCCATGAGCAGATTGTAGCACCTCTGCCACAAGAACAACAACAGGCTACATCCATGAGCAGATTGTAGCACCTCTGCCACAGGAACAACAACAGGCTACATCAATGGAGCTGACTGCTGTCATAACCTTCGATGGTAATAATATTAAATATTTATGTAGCGGCCGATATAACTAACGCAACTACGCACCAGGCTGTAAGTAACAACGGGAGGACTGATCCACACACACGAAATAATAATTAATCTGATGTAGATTAAGTCTACATTTCTTTTTGTTTCGGATGTAAATTGCAGTTCAGATGCAAATCTGAAGTTTAATAGTTTTATGAATGGTATGAAAAGAACTTAGTAAAAAACAAAAATTCTATCAGAATGCTGGGTATCCAATGGTTACTGTGAAATACTGGATGTAACGGTGCTGATGTTGTACCAATACGTTTGGTTATTAGTTGTGTCTTCATTGACTAATTTATAGTTTATATTCACTAAAGGTATAAATACATAACAGGCAATAGAGAAAGTAATATAATATTAGCTAAGCTTTTTGTTTCCTTGTATTTAGCGTTCAACGTTGAAGCGCTTTATGATCAGTCAGCTTTGAATTCTAAGGATTCGTATTCTTTTTCAATGAAGTGATTTCTAGATTATGGATCAGAGAGAGAAAATAATATAAAATATTTGATTGAATAATCGGACGCCACCAACGTGATGGTTAAAGTTGTTATGCGATGACAATTAATGCATTATAATGCAGCAAGTATTTTGGACAAACTGCAATTTATTATTTTTATGGATACTGAATGTGAAATACAATTTTTAATGTGTTCCTATCCAAGTTATACTCATCGTTTAGTTTATCCTTGTCAAGAAGGATTTTTTTCTATGAAGGGATGGTGTTTTTACACGAACGGTCCTCGGTATTAGGACCAATTAACACTACAGATAGAGGGGTTATTACTATGGCTTTCCTGTCGTTTAAAGTCAAATTAACAGACATGTTTCACCACCTTCTCCTGATTGTGTCATGTGTCAGAGACATACCGGGTATTTGATGGCATGTATGCGTTCAAAATGAAGTGTTCGTCATTCAGTTTTAACCAAAGATTGAATAAATATTAAATATTTTACTTTCTAGGTTTTACTTGAATGTCAAGATCATAAAGCACAGACAGTACGCAGTTCATGGTTTATAAACGCGTTAACTATACACATTTATTTTAGTTTTGTGTTTTGTTGTGGAATGGAATTACATTTATTTTTTAATTTAAGTCCTCTATTAATCTTGTTTTGTTTAAATGACGCAAAAATAACCACATGACCTATTGTTTATTACAATCGATCCGTAGACACAGGACTGACGAGCCCACGATTAATTTTAACACATTCGCAGACGTCATATATCATTTTACTTCTTCGAAGGAAACTCTAGATAACAGAATTTAATTCTTACCTGAAAAATCTTCATTTTCAACTTCTGAAATGTCTTGTCAATGGCCAAGCCATCCTCGATATCCGGGGGCTACGCTCACTTTCGCTCTCTACACCCCTGGACTATGTCATAGCAAAATTGAAGGTTCGGTGTGCGCCACCTTGTTGATGAGACAAGGAGACTAGTTCGATCCTTTGATATACATCAAAAGAATCTCGCGGTCATGTAACGGTAAAAGTTGACAGGCTTTGAAGTCGGGCGTCTCTCCTTTGTAATCTTCAAAGGACAGGTATCAGCCTAGCGATTGGTCAGTTTTATTTACCTGAGACCAATCAAACAGCTATCTTCGTGCCTTCAATTTTGCCATGACACATTCCAGGGGTGTAGTGAGCGAAAGTGAGCGTAACCCCTGGATATCGAGGATGACGTATACCTGACTATCGGTGATGCAGAAAGACCTTAGCTTGTAGACAGGGAAGTGGTATTCGTTCTCCATTGTTATAGTGAGATTATCAACAGACATTTTCTTATTCTCGTCCGGCCAGTACTGCACACATTTTATCTGTGAAACACACAAAAAATCAGAAACATAAAGTCAAAATTAATAGACGAATCTCCTTTGGAACATTTGTATGTTTACATGCTAGCAGCTGCTAATGTCAAATAATGACGGCAACTTTAAAACATGTCTTCTCTATTGCATCCTTATGAAACGAAAGGTTTACACGATGCAGTTCAAATGTTTTAATAAAGAAAAAAGACTGACGATTCGTACCTTTTCATTTTCCTGTAATTCTGTCAACATGACGATCTTTTCCGAGCGTTCCTGCCAAATCATTCTCCAGAAATCGTCGACCGTGTGTTTCAGCGGCCCTGAAATGTTTATAACCTATTTATAACGCTCTATCTACATATGTATTTGTTATATGTGGTTAGGTTGGTTTCTTCACCAACAGATTTTTTTCAACTCAAATCAATAATATTCGTATCCACCTTAATAAAAGTATTTTCTAAAATAAGTGTCCTTCAAAAACCTGAAGTTTGATACATATGTTACGTTCAATATAACGTAAGACAATTTGTTACATTAGCTTTTTATGCTTTTTATGTCTTATTTGTTTTGGAATTTGCTGACACAATCATGGCGTCATGATTGTCTCCCTTGCGTTAAAGCCGCCAAGTTTATCAGCCATTTATTTGACCACTTATGACGAATGTGCGCATAATATTGTACTCCCAAACCGTAAGTTAGAATCAAATGAAAATAATGGAACTAAGCAAATGTTTAGAATACTTTATGACAGAATGCTGAAATGTTTAAGGTTAGCATACTATTAAAATTATACAAATGTATGATACATGTATTACTTACAGACATATTTTTGAACTTTAATATGAATTAAGAAACGTAGATTATTATGGCGTCCTAATGATGTTAATTGCCCATAATACTTTCTTAATCATTGTTCTAGCTAGGTGGTAGGATAAACATTTCAACTACGGTTTGTAACATTGTCTTGTTAATTGTAAAAGGTTGTGTTCATATTTCAAAAGTTTCCATGATGCGCTTTTAAAATTAAATAAAAAATATTTATTTTACAACAATTGTGAAACAAGTTCTATCAACTTATATTAATTATTTATCGACCCACGTGGTCTGGTAGGTGACCCATTACCTTTTCACGTCCGATCGGGGAATCGAACCCCGGTCATCTTGAGTTATCCACTACGCCACCCAATCACCAAGGATGTGTTTAAATAATCTATATATTTGCAAATATCATCCCGAAAATTTGTTTTTTAAATTCTAGTTTAACGGAAGTTGTTCAGGTGTCTGTCATTGTGCACAGATTCGAAACAAAGCTAATTAAAACAATTGATTGTCTTAAAAATCTTTATCCGTGGATCTGGACTTATCCCACGTATTATACAATGGAATCTCAATAGTCTAGTGGCACACGAGGCTGATTCCGAGATAAAATGTCCAACATGTTACCGCTTGCTGTACAGATGAACAACTGGATAAGTGGTTGATGGATTACCGAAGCTCCGTGAAGTGATACAATTTTGATTGATCACTAAAATGTAGTGGAAGTTGACACTGACTTTGATTGTTTTACATTAAACGTGGACATACCATTTTATTGAACTCTATCAAACTTATTAACATGTTTCAATTGTTTTATAATTAACGGTACAGAGAGCTTATAATATATTGTTATTGTTTTAACATTAACTAGGTAATGGGCAAACTATTTTATTGTTTTAAAATGTATTGGTCATAGGTTTTGATTGTTTAAAATCAACATTTCATTGTATTCTATTTATTTTATTAACAGATTTCGATTGTTTTATATTTAACGGTATAGCGAACTTAAATTTCAATTGTTTTAACATTAACTAGTTAATGGACAAACTATTTTATTGTTTTAAAATGAATTGGTTTTAGCATTTGATTGTTTAAAATTAACTTGTTGGACAACATTTTCATTGTTTCAGCTTTTACTTTGTAGTAGAGACATATCGTAGCTGTTTTGACATAAATCAGATGGTTTTAATATTATTTCAAGAATGGGGATATATGGTTGATATATTTTAACAGTATAACTTACCTTGTGTTGCAATGTAAGCCTTTGGTTGTTCAAAATTCTGAAGGACAAAACATTAAGCACATTGCATATTACCATCTGTTGTTATGATTAGTGAATACGATGTATTCTTCAAAACCAAAACCGATATCGACGTGTCCTTTCATGTAAAGACCAAATTGGATTCTATTAACGATATTCATATTGAAGTTTTTTTAAAGGTACCATTTAATAAAAATGAAGCATGCATCTGTAGCACTATTTTCTATTACTTCTAGTGTTAGCTGATTTTGTTTCTTATTTCATTTTCGTATTGTCATGTTGTTTATTCATTCGACTTGATGGAATTGAAAAAAAACTGACCACTTAAATATCATTTTGCTTAAATATTTTATCACCGACATTTTTAAAAGTTCCATTATCATTTATTTCTTATCTTCTATATGTTTTCTTCAAATACAACTTCCGAACTACTCTAAAACGCCAAACCACTTTATAATATGAACACTTTCTAGACAAATACCCTTATTTCCATTGGTTTGACACAAGACACTTTATAGATTCAACACGACTTTCTTACATCAATGTAGCTAGCGTTGATATAGTCATTTTCCTCCCCGTCATTGGACGCCAAGGTTACCCTGGAGTGATCAACTGTAATAACATAATGTATGATATACAATTTTAGTGAGTGTTTATCTTCACGGGTTTCGTGTTTCAGTCGAACCACAAACATAAGTACAACGACTATAGGAACGATTTATCTAACTTAAGTGCCAACAAATCGCGATTTTTTTTTATTGGAGAAATTGTTTATAAACCCCATTAAATGTCATGTTATATAGTATAATATTATCTCGTGTATATGTATGCATTTTGGGTTAGGTTCTAAAAGGATATGGAAATCGTGTCCATTCCATAATTTATGAAACCTGTAAGCAGAACCTGGAAATGTATTTGTTTAGTTTGATTAATCATATTTTTTATAATGAAATAGGAACTAATCCAATTACCTAAATATGTGTACACATGCAGCAGAAGTACTCACATGTGGTGATGTTGACATATCGGTTCTTCCCCGAGTTTTCGTTGCTAGTTCCTATACTGCATGGGCTGATATCGGCACCTGACAGACTCTAAAAAGGCATTAAACAAATGATATGGTAAACGTTCCTTTCTCACACAGCCATCAATTTAGATGTATTTGATGTCGTATAGACCATCGGTCAAACCTCAGTATAGTTTGTCCTTTAATGTAAAGGTGTTTTACTACGTGCGCACCGTAATGCATATCCTGTGGGCTTGGTGGTGTTTTTCATCTGATTTCTTTTGCTTGCAGGCAATCTGTTTTTCATAAATGTATCAGAAAAGCGTGTTATTTTTCCTAGTTTGTACATGATTTTCAGGTATGTGTAAATAATACAAATTATGAGATTTGATCTTTTAAATCTCAACTCTTCATTATATCGAAGTCGTCTCAGAGCAGTCTGCAGTGCAATATGGTGATATCTTTTTACATTTTTTTTTATTATTTTAGTTCCAGATTGCATTAATAAGCAGTTGCTGGGATGATTAACATATGTGCTCGTTATTTCTGAATGCGCTTTCAATTGTTGATAAACGCATCCCAATTTTGAACGACGTCATGCTCAAAATAAAGTTGCAAATTATGACGTCATGGTTTTAATCAGTTGCAAACTTCCGTTTTACTGGTTCAGCTCCATGTCTCCAGTTAAACCACAAAATGCTGCCACAAATATTAAAATAGACATAACCAAACTGACCAAAACTGACCATGAAGTCTTTGTTGAAAAGTGCCCGATCTGTCATCATTGTTAAGTGATCCTGGATATCCCCCACTGGTGTACTCTTGGCCTGACTCGGCGAGAAGGAGGACAGATTACATGAAGCTAATAGGGAGGTATTAACATCACAATCATCCTTGTCCTGAGTGTCTGTAAATGCAATACAGATTGAAGTTAAGCTTTATACGATATTAAACCATAAACTTATAAAATCTCCAAGCATGACATTAAAACATTGTTCATATCGTATTTGCTAAAAGGTTGCAAAAAGTATAAAATGATAAAGATTATAGTCAAATTGGAGCTGAGAGACCACCAAAGGGAAAGCTTGATAACAAAGATCTTCTCTTAACAGAGTATGTATATACATATAAAGCAAACAGCTTTGTGGAAATGAGAAACAAGAGATGGTTGCTATATAAGGGTTGTCTCTCGACCATATTTGACTGTAGTTGGACACAGTATCCATACATAAGATTTTTAAGCACGAATACCTCTGTTCTGGAACCACCGTATAACGGGTTATTTTCTCGGGCTTAAATTTTCGCGATTTTTACTTAAAATTGAAAAGTAAATTTACACAGATGAAATTTTTTCCGATCTAGACATGTGAAGGAAATCAATTTTCACGGTATTTTAAAGTGTCAAAAAATCAAATAAATAGGCTTTAGTACAGCATATGGAGCAACAAGTAAGTGTATTTTGTTTAAAAGAATCATCAACAAAACTATCAGATCATTTATGTGATACAATCTATTTCCAAACATCGTATTGAATTAATAATGATGCATATACGACATGCTCCCTTTTTCATTGCGACACATCAGTTATGAAGTTTATTATTATTGCTAAATTTTTCACTTGTAATATGATTCTGCGGATCATATTTTTGCAATCACGTTATTGACCCGCGAAATCGCAAAAATATCAACCCTGCGGAAATATCCTGATATACGGTACTTTATTATATTTTATCATTGTCGGTAGACTGTGAATACATTATTTTACCGACATGTAGTACGTTCAATAAATTCGACATGGCAAAAAAGATAGAATGTAGTGGATTAAGGTTAGCGCTAGTTTAATTACTAAATATTTTAAAGGATTCAACGAAAATATTAATCTAGTTTGCAATTATAGACTTTATAATGTTTCCACGTTTTTGTCAGATGTACACAGATCTACAACAGCATGCAATGGCGTCTCACCGTCAACTTTGGTAGTTGTGATGTCTCCATTGCTTCCATATGCCTTTGCTGCAGCTGTAATGTCAGGGAGAGGCAGTCCGTTAAAACCCTTGAAGCTGTCACCTTTTTCAAAGTCATGGCTTCTCTTCTGGCGCACTCTTCGTCTGATTTCAGGAAAGACTTATACTTGTTAGAAAAATAGTTTGGAAACAGCATAACTTCAAATGACATACTCAAAGTTAAGTAGTTTTTACAGGTATTTTTTCATCTTGTTATTTTGCTTAATTTAACGTACACATTTAGTGTTCGTTTTGCTATAATTCTGTATCGAATAAAATCAGTTATGTTTCATTGAGACCTTGTCGGTATATCAATAAGGTTGTTACAATAAAGTGCAGAATGTTTAAGTGCTTTTATATATATAAAGACGTCTTCTGAAGTATATGTAAGCTATGGCACGTACTATGATACGTATACATACCTATACATATATACTGTTATGATAATGGTGGATAATAAGAGAAGAGCAACGACCACTGCAATCAAGACGACGAGGTAGTTCTTGGAGCAGGAGAATCCTTCACAGTCCATACCAGACGTCTCTTTACCATTAGGGTGTGTTAGTTCTACGTCTCGAACGACCTGTGAAGATTTTGTGACGTCATCCGAAAAATTGACTTTGCTGCTTACTTCTGATACAGTGAATGACCACACGTTCTCTGTAACTACTTCTGATATGTGTATTTCAGAGGTTACACTATCCAAGTCTTGCGTTGTGACTAACGAATCATTCAGTGAGTCATCGGTACCGTCCCCGGACCAGTCGGAGTCCATGGCTGTTGTGGGAGAGGAACTTTCTCCTACTGGGGAGGAAAGCATAGGAGTTGTACCTGAATTATCATCTGATGTGTTCCAAAAGACATTCGGGTTAGAGGTTACATTTTGTATATGTGAAGAGTTAAAATCTTCTGAAGCTTCATCATAGGAGGTAGCTGTTTCTTCGGTATAACCATCAATGTCAGTGACGTTAGTGGTCTCCTCTGTTGTAGAATGTGAAACGTCCAAGAACATACTGGTCGACTCATTCACTTGGTTACTTCCGGTAGTTTGGACATCTGATACGGCATCTGTTGGTGACGTCATTATTGCTCGCGTATCGCTTGTAGAACCTACTTGAGTGTTGCCAGACGTCACTGATGAAAATGTTGACGGAAATGAAGATGACATATTAAGCCTACTTCCATCAATCGTACCAGTAGGCTGTGTAGTCCTTTCGTCCTCAGTTACAAAAAGAAAACTTCCGGAGGTTTGTTTTGGCACTGTCGCGGTCATTCCTGATGTGTGTTCCGTTTGTCCCAAAATTGCAGATGTAACTGCGCTTACCGTGGTTGCAGCATCCGGTGGACTACTTGAAAGCATAGCTTGTGATATATTCGTGTCTGTTGTGGCAACTGTGGTGTTAACGGTGATTGTGTTATTCTGTGGTAGTGAGGTCATGTTGGTTTTTGGAACTTTTGTTGTTAAGTGTGTTGTCGTTATCGTTGTTGTTGTTGAGGATGATGTTTCTGATTTTGCTGTTGTTGGTGATGTCATAGTTGTTGTTGTTGTTGTTGTTGTTTTAGTTGTTGGGGGTGTTGTTATAATTGGGGTTGTTGTTGTTGCTGCTGAAGTTGTCAAGGTTGCTGAAAAATAGAATTTACGCCAATTACATATTTTTGTTGTGTTACATTCAGAGTACAATGTACGTACAATGTTCATTTTTGTGATTGTATTCCGTTAATAATTTTGTCATAAAATATATTGAATTATTTATGTTGAATAGATATATAATCGTTTTAGCATAGTCCTGAGAAATCTAAAGAGACAGTCATCAACATCCTAAATATTCAGACCCATCTATAATAAAGAAAAACTATAAATAATACGAACGGCATTATTTAAACCACTAATATATTTATCATAAATTAAATAAGTACATGATCAACTATTTTCTCTATTTTGGAAAAAAATCTGTTAACTTAGTTATAAACCTGCAAAAATGAAAAGCTGATATTGTAAATATTAAAATGTTTTATGTATTTAAATGGTGTATACATTTCAAGTTCATGAAATTTCCCTAAAGCAAACCGATCAAAACAGGGCAATAACTTTATTAACCGGCATTATTTATGCATGACTGTAAATAAATTTCATATCAGAAAACTGGCAAATGATAGCTTTAAGTGTTATTGCAGACTTAATTCACATGTTAATGGAAGTCTGATCTGTTTGGATTTTTTTATACGAAATACATGAATTTCCTACAATGTCTTAAAAGCTCTACAAAGAATATGGAAAGAGAATTATAAATCTTCAGCGTCACAACATTAACACAATAAGATATACATTTATTACATTCTATGCAAATATCCTATACATACTTTGAACGATACCACTATGGTAGGAAGATCTTCAAAGTAAAGTGATTGCATGGCAAAATATACACACACCATTGCATTTATTGTAGAAAGAAATATGTTTTTTTTAAATATCTGGGTAATAATTTTACACAGAATTTTTATTGATGAAAATGTTTTATGTGATGATCTTTGCATTATAATTTTTTCGTATCACAATCATTACATTATTGGCGCATTACCTATATTACAGAGATATCCATTCCATCCTTTCGCACATGCGCCCGGACAATTTCCGGTTACAGAGTCGCAGGTGTCTGCTGCTGCACATGCGCCGCACGTGTGTTCACATGCAGCTCCCCAGCGACCAGATACACAACCTTGAATGATACAAGTGGTATTTTTAAGATTTCTTACTGCTAAATTCTGAGATCCTCCTATTTGATAATTGTGGATTTGGTTTTTGTAATAGAATATAAATTACCATTGGTGTGATTGTTGTCTTGATAACTATCTCTAACCTAAGGTCAGCGGACTAAATTAATTATTCACAATACTACTACATCGTTACAAAAACATAATTATGTTACATCGTATGTCTTATATTACTTAAGTAATGTTTCTTTTATATTTACCGTATACTTCAACTTCACAGAAGCGCAGCTCCGTCGGCCTTATGACGTAGACACTCCGTGCTGATTGGAGGACACAACTGGTGGTGGTATCCATGGCGCCGTCCGATGGTATGTCGTCATAGTTTGTAAAGCAGTTCTTCTTATTGGAAGCAGACGTTGTATTAGACAGCTTGATCTGGATGTTTTTCATCATTTGTAAATCTGAGTTAGAATCTGTCGGGGAAAAAAATCAAAAAATCCTTGCAATTAATATATTTAATTGAGTTGATTACATAGACATATTTATTTGTGTGTCACTTTTCCCATCTTGGGAACAAATGGTACAAATTAATGTTTGGTCATTGTAAACTACAAACAGTGTTCTAAAGATCATATAAAATCACTTATAATATTGTTTGAATGCATTTTTAGGGCGCTATTTTTTCAGCCCTAAAAACATAAAGTGCAAACATCATGGTCAGAATAACACATGGATAGAATGGTGTGACCACAACTCAATTAAACACAACGTACGTCCATGATTTAGCATCAAGATGGGACATCGTTGGTTACATTTGTAAAGTTGTCATTTAACCAAAGTTCCATGTGGTGTAAATTTTATCATTAATATTTACATTTCCAATGTAACAGCCTCTTATTTGACCTACGACTCAAAGTGCTGTAATAAAAGCTTAACACAACTATTAACAAATGCGTTTCCCAATTGATGTTCGGGTCTTTCCGATTTACTGTTATAGGAATAGTGGAACAGTGATGTCGTGACGTCAAACTTTGACGGAAATTCCCGAATGGTTTCCGATTGATCGCAAGGCGGAAACGGAAGTAAAAGACAGCACAACATTGTTTCCCAATTAAAAGAGGTTGCTCCATCACAAAGAGAAATCTCCCAAATGATAAATTAAATTCGTTGCTTTGAAAGTAAATACAAGGACTAAAATAAATACATAGATAAAAGTTGGACGGAACTGTATTTCATACCATCATAAATGTAAAAACAGAGGCATACTTGTATCAACAAATTATCTGCAAAAATATAATACCCACGTATAGAGGACATTCGCTAAAAATTGACTAGTTACACGTACATTGATTGCAGACAAACAAGTATTTGTATGAGCTATTCTGAATCACATCTGGTGTTCTGTTACGATATACCTATGCCGCTGTGTCTGACGATGACGCGATGTACATTATGGAGGCCCTGTAGGTCGATCCAAACACGGGCGTTTTTGCGGGGCTGTCGTCTGTATTGTATACAGGTCGCTGTGTCACCATCGGCAGCCTGGTCTATATTGGAAATCTTGTTGGAGCGGGGAAGAACCGCCTGTTTCTCTGTCGGGACAACCACATCACATGACAAATTAGTTTCGTCATAATCACTTACTGATCACAGACAATAATTAAATCTTAGCACTGTATGAAGTCAGGTCCAAGTGTAACGAACATCCCTTAACGTGAAGAAATTCTAATCATGCTTTCAAAAGTAAATTGTTAGGAAAGATCGTTCACGACACTGGGATTAGAAGATAATGCAGTTTTATTACTCACGAAAGAATTCGTTTTAAGATGCATATCTTATTTTTGGAATAAAATATAAAAGAATCATAAATATCTCAAAGAGTTGACACTTGGTTTCTTACACCGTAAATGGAAATAGCTCGTAAACATATTTTTGATTTTGGCATTTCTTAATTTCATTTAATTATTCTTACAATTTGCAACTTAAAAATCAAATAACTGAACGGATTTTCGCAAAATATCAAAAGCATTCTACTT
Organism: Chlamys rubida; assembly: GCA_032359455.1. Taxonomy (NCBI): domain Eukaryota; kingdom Metazoa; phylum Mollusca; class Bivalvia; order Pectinida; family Pectinidae; genus Chlamys; species Chlamys rubida. Next base: position 796 of record JAUMHH010183323.1, on the reverse strand, counting down.
TACCGGATTTTACATCTCAAGACTATTTTTGTACTTTACACATATAAGCATCGTCAATTTACTCCAAGCTGTTGGATTTCGACACCTCTAAGAACATAATAACATTTTAAAATTACCCTTTTCCTTACATTGTTTTCTATGGTACTAACCAGATAAGTAAACACTATAACATACAGATATTCGTATCAAATGATCTATGAGATACATTCCATTCATTAGAAATGATCTGCTTGATAATTCAGGCATAAATTAATGCCCTTTTCAATCTGCTTCCGACATTTTATATTGGTATTCAAAAAGGACGCCTACTTACACCTAAAGCATAGTTTCTGAGTCTTTTTGAATTTCCTAAAATCCAAGCGTGGACAAATTCGAAACCACAGTTTTACCATATTATTGTGTAATCCCTAAAAGTTGTTTGATTTCATTCACTATTCACGCTAAAAAGTATCTTATTAATTAGATCTTAGTCCATTAATGCAACGTTTTGTCCAACCTTACCACTCTATGCGGTATGTTTATCATGTACAAATCAGTCAAAGCTGATGTGTGGTTACGTTAGCCATTGCATCAGGTTTAACGTTGTCGTAATGTAAAGTGACTGGATACCATCATTATGTCGATGGTATAATGACTTATAATTACTTACCAAATTTTGAGGTGTCTACATCTGAAAATAGAATAAGAATGGTCATAAAATATCAAGGTAAACCGAAAAGTGTCAATGATAGGTAACACTACAAAGTTGTCACGTATTAGTTAGATATCCCAGCATCCATGTAATGATAGGTAACAC